>JAUZNJ010029599.1:0-15320 GCA_034780135.1 Jordanella pulchra | reverse complement strand
ACGGCTTATATTAGCCGACCCCCCTGAAACCCCCAATACGTCTTACAATCGGGGGTGTCTTACTATCGGGGAAACACGGTATATATATATATATGGGACTTCAAAGTCTTAAATAGGATAAAACAAACCAGTTATGGTTTAGAGAGAATATTCCATCTAAAATCCCTATTTGTGAAAACGCAGGAGTAAACATGCATGTAAAGAACATAAAAAGCGTCCGCGCACTGACCCTGGTACCAGGATTTGAACCAAGGACTTTTTGGCTGTAAGGAAGTAGAGGTATTGATTGAGTGTGAAAGAAATATGGTCCCACTAGAATCAGACATTTTTTAAACACTGAATCCAAAACATTGAACTTTTATCTCTTGCAATTTACTGTTGCAACAAATTTCCTGGAAAACTTTACCCTCAAGGTTTTCTTGCAAAAATTCACCTGCAGAAATGAGCAAAGGATGTGTTAACCTTCGTTGATCACTTAAGCCAAAGCAAGCAGCATCAGAGTGAACCCAGCGGCTGTTAGCCAATCAGATTAGATGCCATGACACTCCAGGACGTTGGTCAGAGATGGATTTCTAAACAGTTTGCTTGGAGCGCTCCCGGTCTCATCGGATCAGCCGAACATTTCACCAATCTTGCCTTCACCAAACAGCCTCCCTTTCAGAGCTGGTGCAGTTCGGTTGCCATGGAAATTCAGTGTTTCCTAATGTGCTAAAACCCATTTCCAGAAGTTTGGGGAACCAAGCTTTGGTCATTCACAGCAGCTGCTAAACAAACGGAGGTTACGCCCTGTCCGAATGTCCACCCATTTTTGCTGTCTAATTTTTACTGGTGACATTTTTGCTGATGAGTTTAAAGTAAAAAAATAAAAAGATAAATAAAAACAATTACCCAGGGTAAAATCTTAGTGGTATGAATTAATTGTCTAAAAAAGATCCAACTGTATTGAGACTGTATTTCCAATTGTTCAACTGTACAGCTCATAAGGAGTCAGGATTATTTACAGCGCTGCTAAACTGCCTCATCTGCATAGAAACACAGCACTCAGCTAATCCCTATTCAAGTTTGAAATAACTATGACGTTGTTGGCTAAGTAATACTTTTTAATTTGTTTGCAATCGGCAGGAACCGTTATGCATTTCCTGGTTTGTCCGTCGTGCTCATATTTAGTCAGACGTTGCAGCATGTTTGCAGCATGTTTGATATTCTGCAGCAGGGTCCCCTTAGCTCACCACCTGCGGTCTGACTCTGCTCCCCTCTGTGCCTCTCTCAATCAGCCAGTCTATCCCAACCATCAGCGTGCTGTGGGCGGTTGGGTTTGTTTGTACCGCAATGTGTGTGTTTGTGTGTGCCTCTTTCATGACTATCAAAATCATCAGTAATCTCCTGCATCGTTCTTCCCCTGATTGAGCCAAAGTCGGGGCCCCTGTCTGGGATAGCTGTTTGTTCGTGTGTGTCTGTGTGTGTGTGTGCGTGTGTGTTTTTCGCCGTGTTTCCAGAACTCGATGTTCCTCAGGATCACAGATTAGCCAGTACTGTATTGTTGCTCTGTGTTTGTGTTCGACCAGGCGCCACAACTTCAGGAAGGCCCACTGTAAGCAAGGAAAAGCTGTATGTGTGGGTGGGTGTATGATGGGTGTGGGCAGCTGTTGGCCTATTTTAGACCTTAGACCACCTTTATATCCTAAATTAACCTGTTTGTATTTGTTTGTTTGTTTTTGTAAATATCTAGCTCAAAAACAAAAGTCAAATATCAAAATCTCTCAGTGTATATTTTCTTAGTCTGAACTTTCACCACTGACTTAAACAACCCTGCAAGTTCCAACTGCTTCCAAGAATCGATACGGATCTTGAACAAAATGCACCTTTGTTGGGTGCGGTCCGATGTTCAGGTTTCACTCAGTGTCCGTGAAATCTGTCCGTCTATGGGGTGAAGTTTATTCTATTATTGTTACAAAAACCATGTTTTTTAAACTAAAAAAATCAAATCCAGAAATGAAACTTTGAAAAACTTTTTAATCACAGAAAAGGTTTGATTAACTTCGCTGTTGTCTCAGATGATATATTTTTTTTAAATATTTTTTTTCTTTTGTTTCATATTTTACTTTTTTTAATTCTTACTTTTTGCTTCTTTTTTTTTTTTTTACAGATTTTACAATTTCAATTTTTGTTTTACAAATTTCTCTTTTTCATGTTGAACTTTTCAATTTGATTTCTTTTGAAATTGGATTGAATAGATCTCATTCTGTTCACTTCTAGTCACTAAAAACACTTGATTTGAACCAATGAAACTACTAACATCCATTCAGACCAATAGAAAAGAGTCTTTGCTTATTACCCTAGAGGAAAGCCAAACGTGAAGAGAATGTGATCTGGAAAACGGATCTGAATCTAAAATTGAATCTGAAAAAGATGAACTTATTTAAAAAAAATGGTTTAAAAAAAATCATTTCAAAAATATTTCAAAACAATATTTCAAAAAATTGAACTCTCAGAAAAAAAACCCAAAACAAAGTCACTCCTAAATATTTTTTGGTTAACATATTTTTCAAACTTTTATTTCTTGGTTCCTTTCTTTTTTTCTAAATTTTTATTTTCAAATTGTATTCTTTGCTTGCAAAAATAATGGAACAAAATTCACTCCATATAAATCTCTCGTTTGAGAAAATGGTGAAAGCAGAAACAAAGCGATGAAAACTATTTTACAAAGAGCAAACCATCCATGCACTGCTGCCATGAATCCTGGGGCCGTGCACACACACACACACACACACCCACACACACACACACACACACACACACACACACACACACACACAGACCTGCTGTGCTTACAGGACCTGTTTCCTATAAGCACCTCTTGCCTTGTTATCACTACAATCACTTGGACTTCAGTGGTTAGAACCTGTTTTGCAGGAGAATGAGGGACAGCTTGGAAGGTGAGCAGAGGAAGATTTTGTGAAGTTAGTATTTTCTAGCTGCTGTTGAGTGGAGCAGAAATTTGCAGTAATCTGGTGTAATTCTAACAGAGTAGATCTTGAGCTCAAACTGTTAAACATTTGCCTCCGATATGAAGCCTGTTTTTGCTTTCCAGGCAGACGTGTTAATATGAACAGTAAAAAGACACCATGACTGTTGGATGTGAAATCAGACCAAACCTTTCTAGCTTTACCAAAAATATTGTCTACAAAATGTTATAGTGAGAAATACCTTTAAATTCAGAATTGACCAAAGCTTGTTTGGTATCTCTTTCATGTATTTTGGGTTTCCTTTCCTTCCTACTGTAATGAAATAATATCTAAAGTTTGAGAATTAAACTGTTGAAAGAATAAAACAACTTTTTATAGTTTGTTTAGATGTAGATAAAGATGGTTACACTGTGCAGGTGCTCTGTCTGCGCCCAAGAAAATCATCTCCCTTCAGCATGTTTCATGGAAAGACGAAGGAAATAAAAAACATGTCCATCTCCTTTATCTCCCTAAACATGCTTTACACCAAGAGACAGACTTCAATCCAAAATTTACAACAATTCTTCCATGTATTTAGTGTTTCAACATACCAACAGACTCGGAAACATTGGGAGATAAAGCTTATGATGAGGATTTTACTCTTCATCAAAACTGAACAAAATGATGGTATTGTAGTTAAAACAAATTGTGAAGAGATTTAAAATATAAGATTCTGGTCAAATTTAGTGGGACGATCAGTAACTGGAGGTGAAGGGAAACTTTTTGGGTTGAATCAACAAGTAGCCGTTGCTTCTCTTTGAGGAAGAATTGAGGTATGGAAGTGCAGAGCTGATGATATTTGATCAAAATGCTCGTTTAAAAGTGCAAAATAGGTACATGTCATCTTATTCATGTTGTTTTAGCTGTTTTCTTGGACCTCTGATTGTCCAAACAGCTTCCTCTGGAAAATAAGGTTGTGGCGAAGTCACAGAAATGAAAGGGTGATAAAATAGGGTTAAAAACCTCCAGGTTATTTTTGTTTGTTTGTTTTTTGTTATGATATATTAAAACTATTTCAGTAAATTTGCAATACAAACACATTTTACTTGTTAACTCACCAAAAAAACCACATTTCGGTAACAACACAATTCAAAACAGAGAAAAATGTAAACTACACTGGATGCATTCAGGGGCTGATAAAGTACAGCTTCTGTGATTTTATGTTTTTACAACTTCATATTTCTAACATGTTTTTGTTTCTTCGTTTTTTTTATCATCGTTAAACACAGATCATGGATGCATGAAGACTCTTTGAAAAAACATTTTTCTTTTTTAAATCTACAGTTTTTTTCTCTCTAAAGTGGAAAAAGAACTCCACTAAAAACCTGAAAAAAACCACAAAAATATGAGTTTTCTTAATCCAAGACATCTGTTTTCTTTACTGCTTCCCTTTTCCATCTTTATTCTGTTAAACAAAACATTCCTTTAATAAATCTGAAGCAGTATTCCAATGTTGTAAAGAAGTTGTTAAAACGAAAATGTTGACGTAATGGTTGCATTAATTAAATCAGCTTTAAATGCCTCTTCAGGCTATTGAAAGCTGCACAACCTTACATCAGCTCCTAATGGCTTTTCTTTTATTACTTTGTGTTTCACTTTATAGTTGACACATAAACATAAGTGCACAAGTGAAATTTTCTTACATTAGCTCATGCAAAAGGATGCCTGGAATATCTGCAAGCAACAGGTTTGCTCACATGTGGATGAGTGCAGAGCGCTGCAGGACTCAAAGCAAACAGGAATACAGAACTGCTCTCTGCATTCCTCCTCTCTCTCTTTCTCTCTATTGTTTTGTTATGCAAAGGTTTAAGTCAGATTATGAGATGTTCTTTGTTTTGCGTCAGGGACTTTGTAAGACAGCGAAGGCTCACATGCGTCGCCGCGAGCTCCTGTTGCAGCCGCAGAGCGACGAGTTAATCAGACTCATAGTGTGAGAGGTGATTGAAACTGCTGCTGGGTGTGAAAAGAAAATGAATGAGGGTGTGAAGAAGAGCAGCTTCAATCCTCTCCACCCCACAGTCAAGCTGTTTTACAAACCAAAAAAAACAAACACATCAGGGGCGATCTGGTCCAGTTTGACCCGACATTGTTTACTAATTGCTGCCATGAGGCTCCATCAGGTGATGAGGATTATGTATCAGTTTACCAGGTTTCACTCTTTCTGGGTAGTTTTGTTGCAGGTGTGACAAGTCTTGGTTTTTGTTTTTGTCTGCAGATGTTTTTTTCTTGGAATTCTTCATAATAAAACAAAATAAAACTTATGAATATCAGTAAAACTGGATGAAGTTTCACAACAGATGTCTAAATACAGTGAGAGATGGAGATGATGGTCGTGTGATGCTAGTGAAACGCAGTGATGCTGTTGTGCTCTGACTCTCCAGGATGAGTCCATCATGCTCTCTTGGAGTCATTTTGTGAGGCTGGTCACTCCTTTGAAGGGTGACCAATGTTTCATGTTTGTAAATGTCTCTCTGTATTTTTTAGTGGTTTTCTGCTGCTTGAAAACGCTTTTGTTAAACCATTCCCACACTTCTTTATGTCCTATAAATCTCTGTAAATCAGGGCTTGGTGCGTTGCTTTTTAAAATCTCTTGGCCTACTTCATGTCGTCTGACAGGGTCTGTCCAAGTGATCACTTGTGTCGACCAGTTTTTATGATCTGAAACACGTGTGACAAAATCAAAACAAAACAACTAATCTGAGGTAAAATACTTTTTTTTCACAGAACTTTTATGATGTGTATTGAAATGTTTTTTTTTAAATTAAATGTTGATTTTCTTTTTTTACAATAAAAGTCTGAAATCCAAATTTTAGTAAAGTTAGACAAGAACCTTCACTATGTAAAAAAACAAGTCTTTCAATGGAGCCTACTGGTCTATGTGTAGCAGCTGCTACATTAAATATTTTATAATCAGTTTAACAATGATTAAAACATTGCAGTACTAAAATATCAGGAAGCTCTTGATATTGACATTACAGAAGAAAAGCAAAAGCCATGACCATAACTTGACCATAATATTTGAATGACCGCCTATGTTCCAGGTTAGAGGAGGTTTACTGGCAGGAATGAATCTGCAATGACACTAAAGTTTTACTCTCAACTGCAAAGAGTTTTATTGGATGTGAAACTCTCCTTTATGGTAAAACAGCATTTTTAGTAGATCTCTACCCTGATCAAGTCACTTATACAGTACAGTTGCATCATAAACACATGGACTCAACCCTGGAAGAGACGGATCACCTGGAACTCATTGACTTTACAGGTTGGCAACCGTTCCATCCCCAAAATCGGCCATCAGTCGAAAGAAAAAAATGTTAGGATGACGTTCAGCAAGACAGAACATCTGCAAGGACCTAAAAATAAAGAGTTCAGAAGCATCCAATACCATCAGCATAGATTACCACCAGTGTGGAGCTTGACCAACATTGGCAGCAGGTAATGATGTCTGAGTAGGATTTATTAAACCCGGTATCAAAAACTGTCTGAATTAGAAATGCTGCCAGTCCTTGACTGTGTGATCGGCCCCCTCCCTCTTTCTTTACTGACCTAATCTACGTAGAGGCAAGGACTGGACCGGTGCCTCTCCCAAACAGACAATGAGCAGGATTCAAGGTATTCCTTGAACCTGTGAAATCCAACCTCAGGCTAATGGAAGTTTAGGATCCTTGGCCAGGCAGAGCCACAGACAGTTCAGTAGACCTGGACTAAAGAACGATCCAGGACTTGGTTATGAGATTAGGTCAGCTTCATAGTGAGTTGAAGAAATTACCAGGAAGCCCAAGTTTTACTGTTTGCTTGCATTTAAGGATTTAACTTATTAAGGCTTCTCAAACTAAGTCGGAATACTTCAGGAAAAGGTTGGATTGACGGTTAAATCTGGACACTAACAGGCTCTGCTTGAACTGCAATCCCAGTTAATCCCACTGATTTGCAGAAGGGTATAATGTTTGAGCAGCTCTAATGATTTGCAGTGTTGGGTGCGTGTCGGGCCGAGGTGTATGAGCTCTCCTCTGGGGTGTGTTGTGTGTAGATGTGACCCAGTGTGGTTTAGAGTGACAGTTCTACTTCTCTCACTCAGGGTCCAGTATGCCAGGTATGTGCAGCCATCTTAATGCATCCTTTGGTCACCTTTTTTTTTCTTCATTTTTTTGAGCAACACGGTGCTTCTGCCTCTTTTTATTATGAGAACCCTCATGATAAAGAGCTGCAGCAGCATAAAAACATGTTTAAGCCCAGAGCCACGCAGTCCTAACAGGTCAACCCCCAAATATCCATTTAAAGCTCCTCATCGATGTTTGCGTGAGTGTAGGATGATGAAAATAGGCGGCCGCCCGCATCACCCGGCTCTGGGTGCTATTCTCACAGGTCTAAAAGCGGCGTGGAGATGTGCCGACGAATTGAGGCAGAACAAAAATGTTATCAGGCCTTTTACATCATTGTTTGGCAGGGACAGAAGTCAGCACTGCGATTCATGCAATGTTTTGATTTCTGAGGCTGCTGAGGTTGATAAGTCCAGGGCATGGAGTTTACCTTTTGTTTTTTATCACTCCCCCTAACATTTTGTTGCCGTCCCCCTTTTAAGAGTCTCTGGAGTAAAGCCTCATTACTCAGCGCTCTTCAAAGGTGACCTAAGTGTTTTCAGGGTTCTGATTGCATGTTTTATGTGTCAGGCAGCAGCTTGTGGTATGTCGGGTCGCGGCATGTTTGACATTATGTCTTCATGGGTTGTCGGTTGCCAGAGGGCGGGGTCAGAGGTGATGAATCTGCACTGTTACCAGCTGAGATCACAGGACAGTTGTGAATATTTACTGGCCACAGAGCTTTGACCGGCTACAATTGAAATGCTGTGTCACCGCTTGCATAAGAGACCAAAGCTCATTGCTGCTATTTATGAACGATCGGCCTATTTATGGCGCTTACAACAAGTACCTTCAGCTCATCGGTTCATTTCTATTGACTCCGAAGAAAGGGACGACCCATCTAGCAGGAGCCGGTTCTCCATCTACAGAAACCCACTAAACAAAGGTCTAGAAACGACATAGTCAGAGCATTTATTGGGGGGTAGTCATGAGCCAGTAGGACGCTCCTATAGCATGAAACATAGGACATGCATTACTCTAACAGTATTGAATGGCTTTTCTTTCAGAGCAGAAATATAAGTAAGGTGCCAAAAAGTACCATGTTTATTATCATAGATATGACGGTCCCTGTTTATTATTTTGATCTTGATAGAGAAAACTTTCTGCATAAACAAATGAGCTTGTGGTGCAGAAATGTATACCTCAGCTGCTGCTCTAAAAGCAACTTTTAGCTGTTTCTGCTTGTGCTGCTAGCCTGCAGTCTGCTGCTAAACAGAACGTGCTGCTCACAGCTGTAGAGTTAAAGGGGATACATGAGCAGTCGGCACCAATATGTTGTCATTTTCCTACATACTTAAAAATTCTGTTTTCTAAGGGAAAATGAGAATTTTTAGTTAAAAGGGAACATTTCGTTTAAGACGCGGTGAAGTCTTACTGGACTGAAAGCTGCAGGGTGAACACAGAAAGGCTAACATCAGCAGAGTTGTTTTTATTTTATTAGTAATTTAGACCATGTTAAACAAGAGATATCTTTGGTAACACATTGTTCTGATATATCTGAGAAAATCTTTTGGACCTAAAATATGTCCAGTCAATAGGATCAGATCTGTTAAGTCTAGTTCTATAATAAATTGAAATGGAATAAAAATCAATTATCCATTTATGTTGATAAGATATATTGATTACAGTCAGTTGGAATCTTTTTAGTTGCATATTTGCTTATTTTAAGGAAAAATTTACCATGTTAATAGGATTTACTGCTTTTATAGATCTCCTCCGAACTTAGAGTCTCAGGTCGTATTTTGGGCTATGAACATTTATATTGATACAAATCAGACCTGCTTGCAGAGAGGAGATTATGACAGCCATGACTGATGATAACTTGAAAGCAAACAAAGTTTTGGTGTCTGGAAAGTATCAAGATCCAAATTCAAGCATCGGATCAGAAGTGAACAAATGTGGATCTTTGTGTCCTTAGCGGATAACCATGAAGGTTTGAGTAAAAGGGTCAAAATGTCTGTTTCACTGTATTTCCTTCTCATTGTTTAGGTCCTTTGGGATTAAAATCCTGTCTGAGAAAGTCTTCAGTTTGCTGCAGCAGAGTTTCATGCAGAATAAGTTCTTTGGCCCACAGTTGTTCGTTCAAAGTCAAATATTTCAGCAATCCACCATTTTTACGATAACTTGATCAGTTTAAAGTTTGGGCCTCGAACTTTTGCACATTGCTGATGAGTTTGCACTTGTTTTTTTTTTATATTTTATGGACAGAAACCCTCAAATGTTGTAAATATGCTGTTAGAAAGCCTTTTACATGTGTTTCTTTAGGACACATGCTTTTGGTGGCGTTTTGACTCCTATCCAGCCCTTTTTGTGTCGGTCTGACCTTCTGACAGCGGCGGTTTTCATCTGATAACGGTAGTTATACTTCCGCATGGTTGGATGACATGAACTCGCTCCCCTCTGCAGCCAGACTGAGGTGTCTGTCAAACTGTGGCGTTTCATCAAGCAGGCGGCTACAATCCAAACATGGACACCGAGCTCTGACGTTTATTTATGCTAACTCTTCACAGTACAGCAGAAAAACGTAGCATCCTGGGAACAAAATGAAGGTTTAAACAGGAAAACTTTTTGGAAGGATCCTTTCTTCTCGGTTCTGGTTGTCCGGGATGGTTGCATCTGAAGGACCCTCTGCTGACGCAGCCGGTTTCCTTTTGTTAAGCATATTCTCATCAAATCTGTGAGAAAATAGATGTAGCTGCTAAAGGCTCATTTCTGCTGTTGTTTGCTTTCTATTGACTGGTTGAAACACTCAGGTTGAGTCACAGTCGTCTTATCAGGATGAAATCCGATACAAGGTTTGTCATCAAAGTGAGCGAGCACTTTCAGGTTGTCTCTTTGCTTGTCACAAATTTTCATTTTCGCCTTTGGATTAAACTCCTTAAAGCTTTTAGGATAGAAAGGACTTTTCTATAATGTGCATCTGAGATGATCTGGATGCATCATGGGAGCAGAAGAAGCTAAAGAAATGGCGCTAATATCAAAGAGAGGGAAGCAAGATAGCAGAGCAAACCTTTTCACCTGAGTGTGTGACCTTCGGCGTCACCTCTGACTCCTGCTTTGTGGTTCTGTGGTGGATGTGGACGGGTTCAGTGGGTTCATTGGAGGCTCTCCGACTTCCATTGTTTCATATATCCTGAAATAGACTGCTGGGACTCGGAGGGGGCAACAATAGTTCCAGATAATCAAAGAGTGGAACCGCACACACCGGGGAAAGGTGGAGCCGACCTGATGTGGCGGCCGCAGCCTATCTGCTGCGCCGTCTCATCAGTCATGGCGGTTTGGATGATTGTCAGTCGGGGTTAATGAGTTTAAACCTCAGAGACGGGCAGACGATGGGACATACGCTGCATCTGATAAGATAATGGCGCTTCTGTGCTCTGCCTTTCCTCCTTAATCTGTGTTTGGATGTTTGCTACTGCAGTTTTTTTCTTTCTTTTGAAAGATCTACATCATAAGCATTCAGGTAATATTGTATGACTTTATATCTGTGGAAGAGCAGAAGGAGAGGATTTCTTGAAACAATTGCATCCTGATTGCAGAATAATTTGTTTTCTAGATTCAAATAAAAACGTTTAATATTTTTCTGTTTAGCTCTAACAGAGATCACTGCCCTAAATTTTTATCGCCTCTCTTCTTTCAGGGATTTACTGTTTCAGTTCCACCCATAAATTAACCTTTTGTTATTTTCCCAAAACTGTAAATAAAAAAAATATTTAAAAAATAGGTACAAAATACAGATATGATAATTGGAACAAGAAACACAAAGAATAAGTACTCTTTACTTATGACTTCTTAATTGTTTATATCTCTTTTTCTAACCATTCTAGGTGCTCAAAAAAAGAATTAACATAGAGGCTAGAAAGGATCAGTGCATACGAAACTAATCTATATCATGCATTGAATTACACAAATAAATTATTTCTTCAAAAATAAACTAACTAGTTGAATATGACTTACATTAAGCTCCATTAGAGTTAACTTCAAAAGTTCCCTGGAGGTTCCAGTCGGTTCCTGAAGCAGACGGCCTTCGAGGTCCAACAGTCGGTGTTTTTCCACCAATAGAAATCACAGAAGTCTGGTGTCTTAGACCAAAGAAGTGAAACCTCACAGCTTCCGATGTTTGAAAAGGTTCATATCAAACACTTCTCAAAAACCATTTTAAATGGGGATGTTATATTTTTCAAACTTTTATGCTCGTGCTTTATATATAACAACTTTTTAGGGAAAAGCCGGTGCATCACACCTGATGTTTAACCCCCTATATTTCTATACATGTGTTTGTAACTGTTGTATACGTGTGTGTGTTTTCTTCTGATAGTTGTGAAACTGCTGTTACTTAGACTAGAGTTTACTTTACTAGTGGCTGAAACCAGGATAAAGGCGACGAGACAAAACTCTGACTAATGCTCAAAAAAGAAACAGAATAGGTCAAATAAAAATTAGCTAGTTACAACAGTAATAATGGTTAAAGATTGATCGGTGTGTTCGAGGCCAACGATGGTACACATTATTCTGACATCAGTCTAACTAATCCCAGATTTACACTGCTGATTTTTTAGAACCAATTTTAAAGATGTTTCTTTTGTCTTTTATAGATAGAAAATTGCAAAATGTAAACAAATGTTCAACAAGTCTCTGTTTAAATAAACAACAAAAGACAATTATTAACAAATCTTGCAAAAAAATAAACATCTCAAATCATGTCTGCGGAATAAACTAATGGTTGCGCTAATTAATGCACGAATGAATGCACTAAATAGTGCAATAATGAATGCACATATCCTTCAATACTGATAGAACAAAAAAACGCCCAAAAAATAAATATGCTTATGCGTTATTATAATGACATCACAAACTCCTGTTTGCCCAAAAGGCTCTCTGGTCTTGGAGGAATGCAGAATCTAGGATGTCATTCAGATCACAAAGCAAAGCAATACATGAAGCTGTGTTCGTTACAGCAAAATGAGAATTTAGCAGTACTTAAATATGACTTCAATAGCACTTCAAAAAATAACTGCTTCATTAAATCAAATGTTTCACAAACGTCAGACTGTGGTTGTAGTTTCAATAATTGAAGTAGAATATTTTTATTACAGGTTTAATCAACACCTTCTGTAGCTTTTTACAAAATAAGCTTCAATGAGTCCAAAACTGTTTGTTTGTTCTTAATCAGAGATGATCGGATTCAGTGCACCGTCTGTTTTATGAAGCAGCCTTTTAGTTGAGCAGGGATAAGGAGCTGGGAAGCAGCTAGCAGATTTAGCATCATTAGCAGCTAATATTAAGCTAGCATTTTTCAGTTCGCAGACTTCAAATAAAGATTTTCAGGAAAATAAAAAACAATTTAAACAATATTAGCAGGCAAATTTGCAGAAGGCAATTATGCTCATTCTGTGAAGATATTCTAGCTTTATTTAGTTAAACAACTAAATAAAGTTTTATTAAATCTAGGAGCATTTGGCTTCTTTCAAGCTGCACATTTTTTGGAGTGTTCAAATTGTTCTCTCTTTGTTTTTTCTTAATTCCCGAGCTCTCGGAAATGGACCTACCTCGTCTGCCACCTCTGGTTGTCACCACAAATAAACCTTTCTTTATTTTCTTATCAAAGAATGAATATAGCTGAACATGGAGCTTAAAGTTATCCCCTTTCTATCTGGAGCTTATAGTGATTTACCTCCTACAGCAAAGAAAGTAAAGTGATGACAGCAGTTGGCTAAAGTCAAACATTAATGTGTATCAATAAAATGCAATCAGGTCTTTTTTTTTAATCTGATGCTAAAAATAATTTCCCCTTTCCTCTTTTGTAGTAATTGTTTTTAGCTTTATGGTTTAACTGAAAACAAGTGTCAGAGTCTAATTAATTAATGGAAATAATACAAATGTTTTCCTGCAAGATGTGAACATAATTATTTTTGTACAAGAGTTTAGAGATGATAAAATTAAACTCTGTTTTTATGTCTGTTTAAGCTTTTAGGATGAGCGGGGGGAACGAT
The DNA here is from genome assembly GCA_034780135.1 of Jordanella pulchra. Lineage (NCBI taxonomy): Eukaryota > Metazoa > Chordata > Actinopteri > Cyprinodontiformes > Cyprinodontidae > Jordanella > Jordanella pulchra. The sequence goes on along the minus strand of JAUZNJ010029599.1, from coordinate 2,183 downwards.
AAAGGTCATTTGAAGAGGAAATCGGTCAATTCTGAAATGTTTGTTTTGGTCCAAATGTGTGTTAAAGAAGCAGAGACGCTTATTTTCTGCGTTAGATTAATTGCAGTGACTGGATCCTTCCAACGACCCAAATCTATTTGGGTTTGCAGATGTGTGGCTGCACACTGCTGATGCTTTCCTCTCTTGCTTCACTGTGTTGTTTAATGAAACACATGAGAATCAAAAAGTTAACGGGTTTAATTATCCATCAATGGTTTTGTTTTTCATGATCTTTTTCTGGATTTTGGAAAATCAACTTCCTTTGTGAGTGAGAAACATGACTTTGCCTTTTTTACTCTGCGGTTCTGTTTGATTCTTTGTGCATTGTTCATGTTTAACAGCTAAAATGTTGACTCTCTCCACCCTTCGGCGTGTTTTTCGCTGCCCCTGTATGTGATGGGGTTTGATAAAGCGAGTGTGTGGAGTGTTGCAGGGCTGCAGCTCTTCTGTTGTGGTTTGTTAAAGTTAACTTTGCGAAAAAAAAAAAAAAGCCTGCAGACGGATCAGAGGTTAAAAAGCTCTTTGTTCAGGTTTTTTTTTTTTTTTTTTGGTTTGTGTTTAAACACAATTGTCTTTTAAATGCGATGTGTAAACTGGTAGAAATCACTGGAGATTTGGGAAGAGGAATCTGTTTTTAAATCTTGTGTTCAGCTGGTTTCACCTTTAGAAGCTTCTTTTTAATGGTGTCCATATTTATCTGCTTTCTGTTTTTTTATTGCTTTTCATGCAAAAGTAATACAGGAATTTATAATATTGATTAGGAATATTGATTCGTGATTATTTTGACTCAGATATACAGTTTTAAAGTGATAGTTTGAGCTTTTTAAAATCATATTCAGTAAAGTCTTGTTATGAGTTACCTTTTCCTGACTTGTAGTCGATGATGTCATCGCTTCAACTTTGCACTTCTTAATGCATAATTTCAGTGAATTTAGTGGTTTTAACAAAATAAATCTGTGAAATAATAAGCTTAAATAGTGGATATTAAATCATCAGGTTGTTGCTGTTGCTGTTTTCACAGTTAAACTCTGTGTTCCTCCAGGAAGTGATGTTGGTTTCAGGCAGCTAGTTTCTGTGCAGCAAAGTTTGGGAGCCTCTGCTTTACATTATGCACTATAAATTATGAAAATATGGGAAAATGGAAACTTTGAATTGAAATTGCAATGCTCGATTATGTACATGTATAAAAACAAAGAACACAGTGGTAGAAGTACAGCGTGGATCGAATGGTTCTGATGCAGACAAACAATTTAACAGAAAGTATGAAAACAGATTCATTTATCCACCAAAGCCGCTGCTAACATTTCCTGTGATGCATATTAGTATTTTCTACTGAATGCTCTGTAGATGTACATGCTGTAAATGCACATGTTTAATATTCATTATTTATTCCACAAATATCAAAAGAATCAATGCGATTTTTTTTTTTAAATAAATGAAAAGCTGTTTGTCATCCATGTGTCCCAGAATGTTCTCGGTTCAAGACAGAATCATAAGCATCAGTCAATAAAAGTTGCTTTACGGTGGCTAAATGTTGTAGAAATGTTTGAATGCTTATTAAAGACAATATGATTGTTTTTTGGATCTTTTTAGTCATTTCACACACTGGTGTACCAAATATTTTTAGGGGGAAGTTTTACAATCAAAGGTCTGCTGACGCTGGTCCCTCCTACTATAACAATGAAACCCAAGAAATAAAATGATGCTGTTTTTTCTTTGCAGTTTTAGATTTCTGAAGGATTTTAATATTTATTTATATTTGTTTTACGTCCCTATGCACAACGATGAAACAGTTAATATTTCTTCAGGCTTTTGGCTAAATGATAGAAGAAGAAAACCACGTAGCTTTCTTTCCTCTTTTTGAGGAAACATCTGATAACTTCTGCTTTATGTGAACAGATGAACTTGTAAGGAGCGTCTTTGTCTCTTCCTACGTGTCCCGTTGGTGCTTTTTACATAAGCGTGCTGCATTTTCAGGTCGCTGCTTGTCTAGAAAAGTGGGGTAAACCCATCAGGGTGACGTCAGGTTTGCCATCACCATTCCTCCGCTGTTCGCTCTGTCACTCAGGCCTTTTTTTTTTTTTTTTTTGTGCTTTTTAAGGCACTAGTGGCTCGTTTTTCTGACAGTTGGGTGACAGAGGTGG
>JAUZNJ010029598.1:0-15321 GCA_034780135.1 Jordanella pulchra | reverse complement strand
GAACCCGGAGAGAACCCACGCATGCACAGGGAGAACATGCAAACTCCATGCAGAAAGACCCCGGACCGGGAATTGAATTGTTAAACAGTATTCACATTTAAAGTCTTGATCCTCAATCTGAGATGGTAGAGATCTTCAAAAAACATTCAAAACATTTAAGGTAACATTTATAAAGATACTGTACACTGAACATCTGAATGTTCAGGTGCTTTTATTTTGATGACTTTTAATTGAGCACACAGCAACTAGAGAAGGTTGCAGGTAAGTTGAGCCGACTTTGGTTCCTAAATGATCAAACGTAATTTAATAAGCATTTATTTAGAGTCATATTTATATAGTCATTACAGTAGAGCTACATATCACATGGAGAGGTTGTTATGAGACATTAACAGCCAGGAGCATCATATTCAAGCCCATTTCTTCACAGTAGATGATATGCAGTAGCACATCACTGCTCAGATATATAAACTGAAGCTCACACACTGGCATCCTCTTACTCTCTGATACATGAGACAAAACAGTTAACTAGAACCAACAGGAGTCCAAGTTTTTAGGAAGTGACTTAACTCAGAATCTTATAAATGAGTTGTCATCTCTGACATATCAATTGAAGAGCTCTCAACTAAAGCTGCATCCATTTATAGTAAAATAAGACATCCTTGCCAAAAAAAATCTTAAGTTTAACGATGAAACAGCCTGTGTCTGGACACAATTTATTTGAAACACTTTGGCTTGAGGCTGTGGTCCATCAGGACTGAAACATCTCACCACAAAAACAGCTTCTTCCCATCTCCTACTTGCCTCATTAACAAACACAAACTTTTCCTTAGATGAAAAAAAAACTCAGCTCATCTAAATACTCAGCACATCTAAATACTATTAAATCTTTTATAATTTTCTCATTGTTTATTCTGATGCCTGCCATGCTGTTTTTCCTCTACAAAAAATACCCTACTCATTATTCCTCCTCATAACATTCTTATACTACCTGCTTTTGCTCTTTTTCAATTTATATATTCCCAAAATGTAATAATGTCAACTGCGAATTTGAATCTTCGTGTGACTCTTCGGGTATTTCCATTTTCCGTTTTTCTCATCTAGGACACTTCAGAATAAGAGCTGTTTTAGAATACTAATCTATTTAACTTGAAGTAAAAACACTCACAAACAGTCCATGTTGTGACACCAACCCACTCCACAATATGACTGAAGCAAATGCTGCAAATACAGCTTTGTTCATTACTTCTTAGTTTGGGTCGAAATATCCCCATGCGGCTTTGACTATTGATCAGCAAACCAGGAGTTGTGAGAGCTTTGACAAACAGATACAAGTGAGAATAATCCATTGCAGGCCACATTAACGCTGGTGTCCATTTATATAGCTGAAGGTCAGTCAATCGATGGGTAGTATTAAAACAAGAAACACAAGGTGATGCTTTGTCAAATCGATGTGTGAGCAATCCATTGCTGCAGCACCATGAAGTTATGACCTTTACTATGAAAATCTAAATTTCCACCGATCACTCTCTTTTTGTTTTGTTTTTTTTTTTCAGCCAATTTTGATTTCTAAAAATGTCTTTCCCGGAATTAGTTTTGAGAATAGACTTTGTGCTCGGTGTTCATTTAACATGCTCAAATATGCACATCATAAACAACTCAAATTCAGTTCTAATCTTCCAGAAAATGTTTATATTTATATTAAAAGGTTTATTGTGTATCCAGGCTTATGAACTCTAAACTGGGAATGAGATATTAGCTTTTGTCCACAAGATAAATGGACAACAGCTTCTGTTGAGAAAACATAAAAAAGTTCTCATAGATCTGTTCAAATAGGTAGACAGCCACACCTTGGCTGATAAATTCCTGCTTCTTCCAACGTGGCAGGGGTGACCTTATGGAAACAATAATGACTTGTGAATCCTTAAAGATAGGCATATCTTAAAAAGAGGCATATTGAAACCAGAGAGGCTGGTCTGATTCTTAAAGATAATAATTAAGGTGGTATTGAATGTGTCTGTATAAGTCTTTGAACTGTATAACAAGCATATATATATATGGAAGAAAAAAACAGTACCGACCCTACAACTGTTGAAGTGTTTGTAATGTATTGTATCCCACTGGAAACTCATTTTACCGTTTCAAATTTTTTGTTGTGATCATATTTTCTGGTCTTTTTGTTTTGTTGTTATTGAGTGAACAGGGCTTAAGACAGGGTTTGGCATACGACAAACCATTTTCCTCCTTAATTAGCTTAGGATTAGCTGTTTACAAGAAACTAAGCACATACAGATATCTTAGTAAGGTTTTGGTTTTTCAGTAGGCTGTATCACAGATCTTTGTTATTATTAATTTTTTTTTTTTCTGTTTTCTGTTGATGAATCTTTGACAAAGATTAAAGCTAGGCTCATTCTTAAGTATGTATGTATAATTAAAAAGTTTTGAAAACTAAGTTCTTGATGAGAACTCAAGGGTTGTTTGAGGGCACCTGCCATCCTGAAAACCCTTAGGGGTATCCTGGTTTTCTTGTCCTTTTGGTCGGATTTGTAAACACTGCATAGCCAAGGTCCAGCAACATGTTACTCAGCTCTATTCTTAAAAGGTATCAAGACAGAAAAAATGTTCAACATCCCTCCCAAATCGAGGGATAAAGAAATGACTGACAATTATATTTTTATAATACCCTAATACTAATAGCAGCCAATAATGATAACTACTGTTCCAAAAAGTTGCAGCAGTACATTAAAGCCATTGTGTTTTACCTGCAGAGTAAAATATAGCACAATTTGTGTGTTTATTAGGGAAAGCAGCAATTAGATTCAGACTGAATTATTAACCACCCTATGAGCTTGTTTCAGTTCAGCACCATGGAGAGCTTCCATCATGTTCATTACTTTGAACATGGAGGCTGAACGGCTCTTTTACTTTTCTGAGTTGCCCTTATAGTCCTCTGCATGATGACATTCCATTATAAGAGACTTTGTTGTTAAATTTTTATCTATCTGCGTCCAACGACAACACTGTTCTTTGTCTTTTATCCTTAAAACCCCAGTAAATGTGACCTTTCCTCATAAGGAGCAGTGTCTGAGCTTGTCAACAAAGTCTTTTAAAGTGGTAAACTACAATTGACTGAGCACAAATCTAAGAGATTCTGAGACAAAGTCCACACACAATATGTCTGTCCTTGTCTAAGCTTTGAATACAGTCTCTGTCAGAGGAAGGCAGCCTTGCTGGAATCTGATTTACTGTTTCAAAGACTTTAAAGCCAAAAAAACTCACCATGATACATGACAATTAAATTTACTGCATAAGCTTCTTAGTGTACATATGTTTTTCTGCATGTTTTATATGTAGGTTCTATGAAAGCAGTTTCAATAGATAGACATATGGATAAATTACTAAGACAAACAATCTTAGTCTTTTTGTCATTTGGCCAAAAACAGTTCCAGCTAAAATCAAAAGAGCTTTTGAATATACCCAACACATTTATTCATTTAAGAGTGGGTCAGAAGGCTTTTTTTAATTTCATTTTTTTCACTGCATGCCTCTCAAACTAAACTTGGCGAGTAGATAGTGTATAAAGATTGTTATGGAGACTTAGTGACCAAAACGAGTCCCATACCTTGAAAATGTGTCAAGTCTTTTTATCGGTGGGTCTACCTCCTACCATGAAATTTCCCTGTAAATCAGTTTTCTGAAATTGACAGTTTTTCATTATTTTCTGTGTCAAATCATTTGACTGCGTAAAATAATTTATGCTGCAGCTCTTTGTTGGAGTTCCAGCAAATGTGGAGGAGGCTGCATGAGGTGTTTGTATGATGATGATGATGATGATGATGATGATGATGATGACGATGATAATGTTCCAACTCTTTGTGGAGCAAACCTGTCATAGATCTTACATTTTCCCTTTAGGAAATAGAATTTCAATTTTTTGTACACCACCAATTTGTTAATCATACCACAAATAGACAGAATAGCTTCAGCACAAGAAGCATTCTGACGTTTTATTTTCTTTCAGTTTTCTTAAATTTCAGACTAATTGGTAGATGAGCGAACGAAGTTTAACAATCCTTTAAATATATATGTCAACATGATATTCTCTGGTTATATGAAACTTTAATAACTAGTTTTAATGTGATGCACATATCGGCTCTGTCTTGGTCTTTTTAGACTTTAAAAAAAATATTGCATCGTTTTGCATGTTTCTTTTACTGTTTTTACTGATACTAATTTATCTTCTTTTTTTATTTGCAAATATTCATTAGTGGTGATGTCCACCTGTTTAGATGTTAAATGTAAGACATTTTTGGTGTGCTTGACCAGGCCCCAACGTGCCTATTCAGTAATCGATGTTATGCAGGAGATATCTCATGTAATTGACCAATAAATTACCCGGGAAGGTGAAAGAGGTCTTGAAGTTAATGTAAATCCCAAGTGTAATGTCTGCAGGGCTGATAAGAACCTGTTTGTTTTGCCCCCGTACCGCATTAAGCCAAAAATTGACTGGCACTATCTGAGCCTCCGGCGATTATCTGACGTGCCAGAGGGCTCATGCTGCAAAGACTAATTAGCTTCATTAACTTGCACTCGAGATAAAAAACAATTGCCCTCTTGTAATTGAAATTCTGATTTTCTTATCCCTCACCCCTGCTGTCTTCCCTGCTCATGAGTCTCATGCAAAGCTGTTACCTGCCAACCAGCCCCTTCCCTTTCCTTCTCTAACTTAGGCTAATCTCACCTAGTTCCCACTTTCAGACAGTTTGCTAATTAATTTACTCATTACACACTTCATCGGCTTTGTCAGTTTTGTCAAAATTGCTCCGGTTTTAGAGCATTTATTTTGGATTTGTTACTCCCATCTGTGATGTTGGCAGTTTTCAAAAGCCAAAAGAAAACTGTGATGCTGCACACTAACACATTAAATATAAGCAGTGTGTTAAAAACAAAGAAAAGTTTTGATCAATCCAAAGTCTTGTAAAAGCAGTCAGGCAGAAGCATGCAAATTGGGATATTTCTCCATAGAGGTGTAAAAAACACTGCTGGCTATTTTGGTAAGATTGTTTTTTGTTTGTTTTTTTCCCCTTTGTCATCAAACTAATGTGATATGTGTAATATTCCCTTCGGCTGTTATTCAGAATTGTTGATTATTCATCATAACATTATAACAGTAAAACTGTTAATGTTTACCTGAAATTTGTCTGCATTTGCTAACAGATAACAGCATCATAAATAAACAGAGCAGACATGTCAGGGATACAGTTGTGGTGGATTTTCGAAGTATGATCACAGAAAACTAATTTAAATACTTTAATGTTCCTGGCTGGAATTCAGTGTAAATTTATGGGGTTTATGAGTATTGAGCTGCCTAAAATAATTAGAGTTTTAACCTACAGGTAGACAGATTGTGTCTTTGTAATCCAACATAAGTTTTTCTTCAAAAAGAGGACTAGATAATCACAGCAGCTTTCCAAGAAGACAGCCTGAATGGCTTCAACACATGAAAAACACACAAAGACGAAGCCTATCAACAGAGCAGTGCAGACTGATGGAGCTGTGCTCAAGGTCACTGTAAATACTTTTTATATTGCCAACCATTCACAACCACATTGCACTTTTTTCTTCACTCTGTTTTGCCTCTACTGGTTTACATTTTAAGGTCCTTTTTTTGTTTCCCTTATCTTCAAATGATTTTTTTTGTCTTGACATCCACTGCCCATTTTCTCCCCCAGGAGGAGTTGGGCTTCTAAATTTGCATATGATGCAATGTTTGAAAGGCAGGGAGTTTCTATTGACTCTAGGTTACACTAGCAGCAGCAAAGCCAGTGTTTCACCCAGCAGAAGGGCCTAACGACATTTTGAATTACAGTCAGAAAGCTGCTCAAAAAGCGAACAAAGATCAGCTGCTTTGACGACATCTAGCATTGCAAACTTTGTTTCCGGGATCAGGCTAAAGATCTATTTCTTATTCTGTGAAATTTAGCTTTGTAAAATAAAAACAGCTAGAAATGTTACATTAAAATCCTGTAGCATTTTAAAATGTGCTCCTTATATCCCATCATAAAAAAATTAAAATGTTAATGTCACCAGCAGTGTATGTGAAGTCAAAACTGTAGCTTTCTTTAGCATTAAGTGTAGTAGCCTGGCCAGGCAGACTGACTTAGACTGGGAACACAGAATAGTAGGAGCAGGTAGATCCTGATCTCAAAAGCTGGATGGGTCTAGGCTCTCAAAGCATGGTCTAACTTTCAACCAATCAGATTATTGTGGATGAAAGCTCTTACAGGGTTACAACAGATTGTAGAAGATATTGAGGACAAGTGACGCAAATACTTATATGAAGGTAACCAGATGTAACAGGTTTATAGTCTTTTTATGACTGACTGCTGCTGGCATGGTAAAACTCAACATTTCAAACATTGGTGGCTGGGAAGTGGCTAACTGGAAAGGAAAAGGAAAGCTATTCATTTTTGTTAGACAAGAAACTAGAAGATTAATTCTTCAAAAGAATAAAAAATCTATATTACAAATCATTTATCCAAAAAAACTTGCAGTTGTGGTGGCTTTTAAAAATAGGAAATGCTTAAGATTATTTAGAAAAAAGACATCTAACAAATAATTAAAAGAAAATAAAACATGAAGGATTTCCGAGGAAAAGGGAAAGCCAAATTGTTTTACTTATTTACATGAAACAATAAATATTTATTGATGGTTATGAATCATTCCAAAGGGCTCATTAAATGTGGAAGTAATATTCAGAGACTAAATTACTCAGAGTCATGCTCATTAACCTGTGGAAGTGCAACACTTTGTTTTGAGATGTTTTATAAACTGAGGTTATGATTTCTGCAGGTAAAACAAAAACAATTAGGCTCTCCATCCTGGTTTAAGAGAGTATATGTAGATTACAGCAATGATCCACATGGCTAGAGAAAACATTGAATTATTTCTTTCCAACAGCCCTTCCCTCTCTCCCCAAAGGCAGCGCTGCAGCAGGTTGCTCCTCTTCATCTGTCTCAATATTTCACTCTAACTGCGGGTGAAAAACAGAGCAGGTCTTTGTGAACTGGATAGTGATTTGCTTCAGTGGTACTTTACATAAATATGCTCTGTTTTACCACCAACTGTTTGCATAAAAACTTATTTTATCATGGCCAATAGCAATGCTGTTTATTTTTCAGCACAGTTTGAGATGCACTTCACTTTCTCGGTGAGGCCTTTTTAAAATGCATTAAGACAAACTGCTTGGTTTCCTTCCGTTTAGGGAGCCCATAAGACAAAATACCTTAAATCTACATTTAGAAGTTATGAACAGAAAATATTAAGGCATTTTTTATGAGATTATTTTTATATATATAAAATGATTATATCTGCTTTGCAGTCATTTGTTTTAGATTAGAAGCTGAAAAGTTTTCCTTTACATCAATGGAAAAAATATAAGCTGTATTTGCATTTTAGTATTTTGTCAGTTATGCCTAGATAGTTTTGTCTGAACACCTTTCAGCAAATATTTCTACTATGAATTATCTTATTTTGCAGTTCAAGATAGAAAAATAAGCTTTGATGACATTAAACACTAGTTTATCAAAGCATTGAATTTTAACTGTGTTAAACCTTAAATGCATAACCTGATTTCATTCAATGGAATGGGAAACTATTATAGAACAACAGCAGCATGAAAAAACTAGAGTAACATGTAGTTGCCTTTTTTGAGACTTAGAATGGAGTACATCACATTACTAACAGTGTCGTAGAAAAAAGATGCAATTTTTTGTTGCCTCTTGATGAGATGAGTCTAAATAAAACCATAGAGTTGATCACATAGGTGTCCTTCTCTTGGTAACTCTAGAAGGAGTTTTCAACTTTTATGTTTCCTCCCTGAGTGATCTAGATCTAAAGCCTGAATTAATCCAATGCACGGATCATGACTGGCAGTCTGCTTGCTTCATAATCCCCTAAGTTTCTTCGTCAGTCAAGCAGTGATACAGAGGTTATGAACAACCCACCTGCGGTCAGTGCAGTCAGTTCCATGAATGGTGAAACGACATGATATCAATCTTAGAAGGCCCTTTTTTATATTGTTCTGTTGTGTTGGTCCTTCCGAATAAAGCTGGAAGATCAAGACTGGTTGAAAATCTTACACTCACCTCTTCATTTCCCATCTCAGATTAATCTTTTCATTTAAACTCAGTTTTTAGTCATACAATCCAATTTTTAGGCTTCTAATAGACCTTCATAAACCCCTGGCAATTTGTACATTTTAACCTGTTGAATATCACATTAAAACACTTCCCCTTATTCATGAGTGGTTTGTAGGGTTTAATTAGTTTGGTGTTTCTGAACATTTTTGTAATACTTTTACTTAATTAATCAGTTAATAATAGATATTTTTGCTGGTTTGATAAATTATACATTTATTTCTTTAATCTATGAGAATTTACCTCTGTTTGTTTTCTAAGCCAAACCAAAAATATCAACAGAAATCTCCTGAATCTCCTTATTTATGTGATGGAGATCTTTCAATGCAAAGGTAGCTTTAACAGATTAATAGATCTAGGTAAAATGATTTCTGTAGTTTAGTGAAAAGACAACATTGCTTAAATGTTCAACACAAAAATCATTTAAGAAGCCCTTCTTTAGATCAGTGTGTGCTAAAGTGACATGAACCCAAGAAGCTTTATATGGGTATCTAGACAAATATGCTTCAAACTGGAAATAATGTGGAGAAGAGAGGGACTGAGGTTGTTGCAGAGACGAACATCTCATCACCATTTACGTTACAGTTGCCCTTTTCCACCCTTCTTCACAGTTCTTGGTCTTTTATACAGGAGCAGCTGAGGGTTGATGTGAGAGATATTATTTGAAATTGTGTGGAAAATGAAGCAAACCAGGGTTTGACAGCGAGGCACAGCAGGGACTAGCTCAAAGCCGCTTGCCCTATAAAGAGATATTGGCGTTTGGACCAAAGGGGCCTGTGCCCATCATGGATGACCTTTTCAAACACACAGAGTGAATACATTGTATCCGGGCTTCACCGTCAAATCTCTTGCTGGTCCACAGCTGCTTTGTTCTGTTGAGAGTTGAAGCTGCATAAATCAAAGATTTACATATTTTGAATTAGATGATCAGTCATCACATTAAACTACTGTAACTCTAAAGAAAACAAACCTGGCCGGTTGAGGCATTGATGGATGACAGTGTTGAAGGTCGGTTATTGTAGGCAACAGGATATCAGAATTAGATCCTGTCCTATTTTTCCTTTTTTATCGGGACTCTGTGACTATGAGCTACTTTTACATGCATTCATTCGATGCTCGTTGTATCATTTCTTGGTAGAATTCAGGTACCTTCCTGAAGAAGGCCATCAATGACAATACATGATATGATCAGATGAAAATAGTGAGATTTGCTCTGCTGCCATCTAACTTCATTTGTTATAAATAATGTATTAGGATAACAAAGTTTTGAAAAACAGTTAGCTGGAAAAGACTTAGAGCGGACCTGCAGAAAACCCCAACATTCCCTTGCTTATATTTATAATAATAGAATAAAGAATATAATAGAATATACTAATTACAGTAACAAGTACACGTGTAGCAAATTCAAAAGTAATTGATATATTCTTGCTAATATGTTAATGATTTTCCCAAAATCAAGCTTTATTTTTCCAGATTAAAACAAATACAGTTAAGTAAAGATTAGTTACTTTGATTACCTTAAAAACACTTCTAATTTTTCCTTTTTCATTCAAACTATTATTTTTCAGTCAGTCAAGTATACTTCAGGTCACCAGATGTCCCCACTGTACGAGACAGTCCTGCATTGTTTACTTATGTCTCATTCTTCCTCAAATGGAAGCAATGTACTGCCTTTAAGTGGGTGAAGTTAGAAAAAACTTAGTGCCCAACATCATGATCAAGCTGTGTATGATGCTGCTAAAACAGAAAACGTAAAAGGTTTTAAAACAAAATTAGATGGAAATGACATTCAATGAAAAGAACTGATAGATTTTACAGGTTCTGCTCCCATGTACATGTGGAGAAATACTTTTTATCAACATTCTTGAGACTGACTCTTTTTGGTATATATTTTATTGGAAGTAAGAATAAACGGCATGCTGCTTCTTCAAATACAATTCAAAACAAGAACAATATCTGAAACCAGCATTTAGCCGTACATATAAGATTATAGAACGTTTACAGTGAACCAATTTCAAAAACATGTCAGGTTCCATTTGCAAACATCAGAAAAGTTAAAGTTATAGTATTTTTCAATACAGCAGAAACTATTCATATTTGTGCCGATATTTTTTTCCAAAATTATGAAACCTAGTATTAGTTAACATGTTTGTAAAGTGTTTGAATCCATGATTTTTTAACTCTAACATCAACGTGTCCTGCTCTTCTATCTGTATTAACTAAAATCTTTGGTATAAGCTTAAGGGTGGGTAGAGTCCCTAAAAATGTTATCCAACTTTTTTTTTTTTTACTCAAATAAAATCCAAAAGTAGTCGTCCCAAAAAATTAAGTAAGAGTAAAAAACTACTTTGTAAAATGGCTACTCAAGAACTGATTAAGTGTTGGTTCATAACATCTGCTTCAATTATATAATAATGGCAACAGGATCTCAGAATAAGATCTGCTTTAATGATATAATAATGTAGTCACACTGAGAGTTTTGTGCACATTCTGTTATTTCAGAGTAACAACATAAAGTAAAAAATAACAAATAAATAGAATTATTTCAAAACAACACATTTTGGAATGTATGAACATAACATATATAACATTAACTCATATAACTATATACATGTCAGAAAAAGATAAAGAACTTCCATCTGGAAGGAATGAAATAAGTGCAAGTCTGTTTGCATCAACGAGGTCATAGTGGCTTTGCTCACTGGGAATGGGAAACAATGTTTAAGCCATAGCATCCATATGGACCCAAAGTTTTCTTGCTGAACTTTGTCAAAAACATAACACCTATTCCCCTGCAGGAAGCTCTTGTGCAGTTTAGGTACAATGTGGGAGTACCTAGTATACAACAAACATCCCTCCTTTTCCCAGGGCTCTGTGATCCATTTTTTAACTGACATACAGAGTTTTAGTGAACAGACAGGAGTACCAGACTTATAGTACCTGTTTGCACCTCTCTGCCCCCAATGCTTAGTATCAGGTTTTTCGATGAAAATAAATACAACGTATTATTTTAAAACACATCTTGGTTTAATAATTTCCTGGCCCATTTTATAGATTATATATAAATTGTGAAAGAACAGGGTTAAAAACAAAAATGCAATTTAGGCATCAAGCAAACAAAATTCCTACCCTAACAAAGCTTATAATTTTTATTTTACTACTATAAATGGGTGATATTTCCGATTGCTTGTTAGTTATTCTATTTCAATTTGAGATTACAATGTTTGTACTTTTTTCTTTTCCAATAGCACAAAGGGAATTTCAAAACCTTATATATACTAGAAAAAGTCTGATGCTCATTTTTGCAAGCTCATAAAATAAGTATCTGTAGCCAGCAAAAGTGAAAATAACTGTCTGACTTTTAAATATGTTTCACAAGTATTAGACATGTCTGTAATGGAGTGTGACTAAGACTGACATCAAGCTCTTAAAGGAATATTACTGTGAAGAAAATGGAAGGATAGATTATACATTCATTAGCAGATTTAATAGTATGTTGCATGAACAAGTAATTGTGATGTAAATATGGGGCTCTTTAGATCTAATTATGAATTTTGACGTCAAATTAAGGCACAAAAAAAAAAACACATGAAACATGATTAGACCTTATTTTTTTTTTAAAACACAAGCCTCTCTCCTTAAAGTCTGCATTAACATTTTGTAGAAAAAGTTGACCCTGCACTTGTGATGTTCACACCACAGGTGTGCAGTTTAAGCAGTGAAAAATATCTTTAATAACGCCTTATTCTTTGTTGTAACCTGCATATGATTGTTACAGTAGACCAACCTGTCTATGACTCCAGCAATCGTTATGTGTTGTTAAGAGTTGTAACTGAAAGTGGTGAAGCACCACATGTCTAACAGATCCAATGATGGCTATGTAAAGCCAGGTACTTTCTACTCTTACTTTCTGAATTTCCATTTCAATCAGCCGTTCTCTTCTGGGAAGCGTTTGGATGCAGAGCCTCAATGGGAGGAGTCACGCCTCTTTTTTGCCAACAGCTGTTTGCATGAAGCAACACAGCCTGGTGCTTCTGTGTTGTGCCTACAGGAGTCACCATTAGTTCCTTAAAACCTCTGCTCCTAAACTCACTATTTGCCTCCTTTCTGTGAGCACCTCCCATATCTCCATGCCAAGTGATAAAAGCAAACTTTAAAACTGGAAGACCTATTCAAGCTGGTAGGGATTTAAAATGTTACTCACCCTTCTATAGTAAGCACTATAATATGAAATTAATGCTCAAAGTATGAAGATGAGTCTGTTGTAGATTCTTTTTTGCTGGCTCAGCTGTTTGAAATACAACCATGGGTCATGAAATGGTCTCTGCTTTCTGCAGTATATAGCCTTGGATCCATAAAGCCTCTTATGGAGCTTTGTGTAGCTAAACAATGTGGGTTAAAAGGAGGATGCAGCTCCATGAACAATGCAGCTGCCTCCATGGTGTACAGTGTGTGACATGTGGGCTGTACCAAGGAGTCAAAGTAGCACTTTCTATCTGGAATTAGGATGCCCTGATGCTTACTGACAGAAATAGGTCCTGCAATATTTTGGTAACACGTTACTTGGATATATTTAGATGTTGTAGTGTCTCAGTGCTCTTTCCTGCATCTTTTTAGTTTTTTCTGTAGATCTGGGTGTGTGTGTATGTGCTGTATCACACTCTGATATTTTTACATGTCACAGAGTATTTTCAAGTTGTTTTATAACCTGAACCCTGCATGAAGCTACACAGATTTACTCCTGATCCCACTTTTGAACTCCTTTGTCCTTATGATGCTATTTGTTTTCTATTTTTTGCCAACAAACCAGAGGTGGACTCCTAACCAAGCAAAAGGTCTGGAAGCTACAATTGAAGAGAAGCAAGAAAATAAGAAAAATTTATTGTGTGTGGATAATTTTGCAAGATACTGTAGTAAAATCTGTCAGAAGAAAAATGTTCTATCTGTCAGTAAATTGGTTATAATGACTTTTATATGTACTGTTTGGGCCATAACAGACACATAAAGTAGCCTCCTGATAGCTGTTAGAAGAACCTAAATAAAGTTGTTAGTTGTTTACTGACTTCCTCTCTTTATGTCTCATTCTCTCCACCTCTGAGCTGTCAATACTGTAAGTAAGATGAAAGGGCTGTTTAGGTGAAATACAATAAAGACATTTCTGCCTCCGGGTTCTCCACCTCCAGATCAATACCCACCAAGCATGTTTTCCTGTAAATAACATGCATGAATCTTATCAGAAGAGACTTTTATTATTTTAAAGCTAATCATGCATCTGATAAGGAACATTTCACAAAGCTTTGTTGTATTCTCTTTTTCTTGACGAGGCTTGGAATTCAAGCAAAAATGTTAGAATGTTCTTTACATTGGCACACTATATGAGGTCATTGTTGTATCCTTTGCTAGCTACTGCATTGATATCTGCAGTGCAGACCTACAAAGAACCGGATTGATCTAAAACTCAACAAATAAAGTCTAAGCACACAAGCAGCATGAGGCTATTCGGTCTGCTAGATGAGGAACCTGAGCATGAGTACTCCATTCCATCTTTAAAAAACATTACTTTAAAGGATATTTTGTTTTAAAGGATATTTTGTTCTGCCTATAGCAATACTGATCCAATAAACCTATCTTCACAAAGCCAGTTAAACATAAAGATTGTGCATTCACCAATGTACTGACTGGAAAACATGGATTTCTTATAAGATATTACTTAGCTCTAACCTTCTCTTCATCATGTTTCAATTCAAAGAACGTATAAAAAATATTTTTAGTATGCTTAAGAGGATACAGTTAAATGTCTGAAAACCTAAGCAGTTTAGTAAAATAAATTAAAATGATTGAATAGGTTTTAAAATTTATCACCACCTAATCACTTCAGATATGAAAGTGAAGCAGCTGCTTCTCCAGCTGGAGACTAAAGGAAATTCAACCTCTTCACTTTTATTTCCTCACTATTAAACTTAAAATGCACACCCTACTTTAAACTGGAAAGTTAAGAACCTTTTAAGAACCTTTTTTTTCTCCTTTTTTTAATTATATGAAAATCTACTCACATCATAAGTCATATATAATTTGAAAGAAACAATCTTATATGGACTTCTATTGTTTTATTAGCCGTTATTTTATCTTGACTTTTACATGGTGGGAGTCTAATTGGTTTTCTCAACAGCTGTTGATGTTTCCTGCTTGACCTTTCAGAGCTGATTGATGGGCTCGGCCAAAGGCCCACCTTCAACCCCACACACCACAGCCAATGCTATTCTTTTAAAACCATGTTATGTTATCCTTTTTAGCATATTTTTAGATATCTGAGATTTTTTGTTTCAGTTCGGTTTCTTGTGCTAGTCTCAGATTGAGGTAAAGAGGTGTTATGTCATTAACCATTACACTATTTTTGGACATTGAGGACCATTTTTTAGGCTTGTTAACTTTGAACATTGGTGGAGAAAATGTTTACTCTCCTTTCAAAATTGCTGCAAACCCCTGTCTCATCTCACAAGACACTTTCACAAAGACGTGAAATCCTTCTCACTGAGTTTACTGGAAACTTGCTTGATCAATCTATTTTTGATTGTTTCATGTGTTTACTTTTGTGTAAATCAAGCTATCAAAAAGCCAGTGGTGACCTCATAGTACACCTTGCTGTCATGTCTTGAACTGTTGTTTATAAAGCTGAAACCACCTTTATTTTACCACTGGTTCAAACACTAATATGACACTAATGTTTATGTGTTTCATGATATGCTCATTACATTTGATTGCAAGTTATGACCAAAATATTAATTCTAAATTAGTTTGCGACATAGCTGCTAGATACGTTATTTTACAGTTTTGGGGGGGTTTATTATTGGTTTGGTTTATTTCATAAAACAGAAATTATATTCTCCAAATAATATTGACAAACATCCAAACCTTTCAGCATTTAATTAAGACAGAATTGAATTGCTCATTCACTTTGTGTCATTTCTATTGTCTTTGTGCATGTTTCTGTCAGGATCCGTTTCTTTCTGTTTTGGTTTTTCTTTGTTTTTGGTTTTGAGTTTTATTTCTGTTGGAGCACCGTCATTCTTCTGGGCATCCACTAGATGTCATCAGATGCTGAGCCCCTGAGAAGCTGCAGGGGTAA
>JAUZNJ010029597.1:0-15321 GCA_034780135.1 Jordanella pulchra | reverse complement strand
TACGATCAGGATATCTGACATCACCAGTACAGATACCCCACTGGCAATGGAGAACCATTATTTTTCGATTGTTGATTTGAAAACTGGTATGCTAGTACTGTAGTAGTCTAGCACTACATTAGCTTGTGTTTGTGAGACGTCCTTGCACGTTGTAGCCACGCTATGACGTAGAATGGGCATCAGCCAACGAAAATAAGCCCCTCTGGTAAGGTCCATGGTGTGGAAGTCCTCTCTTGTTCCAGTAACATCAGTCCTCAATGACTATAGACATTATGCCTTCACATCCTACATCAGGTCCTAGAGAGACGTCACGTTGAGAGTACATTCAGCTAATTTAAAGTGCCTTTATGTTATCGAGCACAGTGATGCTGTGCATTAGCCTTTTCTTTTTTTGCAACTATTTTTGGATGCACAAGAAAAGCTAGTTAACAAAATGGTAGATGCAGTACAGAGATGCTTGTAGCCTCATTACAAAGAATACATTTTGTTAAGTGTCACT
The DNA here is from genome assembly GCA_034780135.1 of Jordanella pulchra. Taxonomy (NCBI): domain Eukaryota; kingdom Metazoa; phylum Chordata; class Actinopteri; order Cyprinodontiformes; family Cyprinodontidae; genus Jordanella; species Jordanella pulchra. Next base: position 14,822 of record JAUZNJ010029597.1, on the reverse strand, counting down.
GAGTGTGCAGTGGGCTGAATGGTGCACCTGGAGAACATCAAGCCTTTTTAAGTCAAATCATTCAAGTTTGAGTGAAGTCACAAGTAAATGGTGTGAAAGTCCAAGTCAAGTTAACAATCTTTGGTGATTTTATCAAATGGAGCCTAAAGTTATTACATTTCTGACTCAAGTTTGACTTAATTTTAATTTACTTGTGTGACATGGATTTTGGTGCAAGTGCTTAAATAGCATAGGTCCAGTTTTTGGTGAAATTGATCACCCTTTGTTGGTGCGCTGAAACAAGTAGAAATTCTTCGGCATGCCTTTACAAACTGAAGACATCGTGCCATTTCTAAGACCTCTTTTGTTGACGCCACTGTAAGGACCTGATAAATGTTTCACATGATGACAGCAGAGTATTTTTTGATACTGGCTGCTGATAAGGGCAGGAAGAGCACTGCATTAAAAATAATAAATAAAAAAAAAAACATAAATCAGCCTGAGTTTTAGAGGTGTTTTGTCCAGCCATTTAAAATTACTTGTCCTCCATCTGAAAATGTAACTACCGGGCCTCCAGAAAAAGCCCTTAACCCCAAAGTCCCTGCTGATCTACTTAACTAAAGTAGGTTCATGGTATGAGTAGCTGGATGAATACGGTTCTAGTGTAAAAGCTCTCTGGGATGGTTGTAAAACTAGAAAACTTGAATAAGTTTTGCCCATTCATTTATGTAAAGGTGGTGTACTGATCCTACTTTTAAAAAAAAAGGAAGAATGAATAAGGTTGACTTATTTGGAAAGGGCTTCCACTACTCATCGAAAAGTAAGCTCATAAGACAGTTTTACCAATATTAAATTTTCACCATGTTGTTTAAACTTCGGTGTGATTATTGCCTGTATTTATATTCTGTATTAGAGTGGATGCTTCATTTTAGGTAGATGTGCTTTCTGGTCATCCATTTCACCACATCAGTACCAAAGCAGTCTTTTATCTATGTAAATCTATACAAATTAGTGTAAGTCTTCCTCATAGTAAAAGGTATTCCAATAGAAACCCTTTAAAATTTATTGTTTTAATTATTTTATGTATCTTAATTTTGGACTTAATTTCCATTTTGTCTTCCTGTGAAATAAATAATGATACTGTTGAACATGTGATTTGTGCTTAAGAAATGAAAGGTAAAACAAAAAAAATATCAGAATCTGTTAAATACCAAAAGAATTACAGAAGATTTATATTATTTTCATTATGATTGTAGATTACAAAAAAAGTCTGCTTGTCCAAAATACTAAGAATGTTTAAAATGGAACTTCAATAATTTTATGCATTTTAATTGATTTTTTATTACTATCTCCCTGTGAATTTCATTGCAATTTTAAATTATTCTACCAAACCCAGCTAAGCTCTTTGCTTTCTATTCTTATCCCATCACCGCTGAAAATTTAAGTAATGTTCTCTCAATATATATTCTTAGTTTAAGAACTATTTTTTAAAATTATTGCCAGTCTTGTTTAAAATAAGTGACTTGTTGAAACTTGAAGTTACTTGTTGAAACTTGAGTATTCCTGTTACTCTGACTTTGATGGATTACCACAAAACTTCTGAATTGCTATTTGATATTTCTTTTCAGGGCAGAGACCAATAGAAACCTTTCTAAGTGATTCTGTTTGTGTCACAAGATGGGGCATGTTAGGTTAAGTGGTCTCAAGGGAGTCACACTGATTTAAGTGAGCTGTTACACATAAAGATGATTCTAGGTAGAGAACTGTGATAAGGTGTATTTTTATGTGTTAATGGAGGAACTCTAACAAAAAGCTGCTTCATCTCTTTAGAATAAATATATTTATCTAAATATGTAGGTATAATATTTGGAATCTGCTCTTGTGCTGTTTTGTGTGTTACTAAAGAAGCATTTATATATATTTTCACAGTACATGTACAGCACATATTAATAAGGACCATGCATCTTGAACCTGTTGAATGTTCTTACTCTCCTTTTTCTGTTGCTCTCTTACCTTTGCGAACATTCCCATCGGTGGTTCGCTGAAACTCCCCAGCACTTAGAAGAAAGCAGGCACGGTCGTGTGGGTATCGTTCACGGCTGGTGTTAGAGCCAAGTCCTCCAGTGACCGGACTGCGCTCATCCCCAAGAACCTGGTCTATGGTGGGACAGTCCTCATTGGCCAGAGCTGCTGCATTCGTGGCTGCATCGCCATTCTGCTTAGAGTCTTAAAAAAAGGGTAAAGGAGATGTAAGGATAGGTGGAAAAAAATAAAAGTAAAGTCAATGATCCAAAGCAACCCGCTGGTTTTCCTTAAATCGAAAGCTTTTAACCAATCTGACTGGATGATCTGATTAAAGTTTCTCTGTAACGTCACCTTAGATAACATGTGCTATGAGTAGGCAATGTTTAAATAAACTCTATAGAGTTAGAATAAAGTCACAAACGGAAAAGAAAATCTGTAAACAGTTAAAAAAAAAAGAACTAAAACAAAACAAAGATTTTGGACAGAAGACAAAATAAAACTTCAAAGGAAAATTCTGATTCGTTTTTTTAAATGAATTGCTGTATACATTAATAGTTAAAGGAAGGATCTCCTGGTTTGCACTGATCAGGAGAATCTTTGACTGAGACATTCTGTTGTTGTTTAACAGTCTGATGAGGATAAAGCTCAGGATTCTTTCTAAAATAAACTCCAGAGAAGTTCCTAGAACAGAGCCGGCATCCTTTATTAGCTTCCTGAGCTTCTTTCAGTCATTTGCTCTGATGCTGTTACCCCAGCAGGTGATGACATAAGAGATCACATGATAGGAAACATAAAGCATCTAGCTGCAAACACTGAATGACATAAGATTTCTCTATGTGGCAAGGTGCACCACTGAGGACCCAGGTGAAAGTCACACGCATCGACCGGTCGATGGCCGAGTATCCAAGGCACATGATCTATCGGAGGCATGGTGACAGGACCCCACACTGTCACATCTAGAAGTACTGATAAGTACAGTCTTCTCACATGACATTAAGAGGATTTAACCTTTTCTCATTTCTTCTAAAATCTACAATCATCTCCCTTTGTCTTGTTGACATTAAGTCATTGTCATCATTATTTCTGCACATGACAGGAGTCTGTCTTGTACTTGAAGACATAAGTGTACAGAGTGAAAAGGTATGGTGAGATTACCATCCCTTGTGGGGCTCCTGTTCTATTGAACACCTGGCTGGTACTTATTGTTAAGTACTTATTATGAATTAAATCAACCATCCCCTGAAGCATGCTGTAAAACTAACATATGTCTTGTCCTTGTGTGGGTAAACCTTTTTGTCTGAAAATGCATAAAGCAAAGAGGATGACAGCTCTCTTATTGCTAATTTTGTAGTTTTAGATTTCAATAATTTCTGTACCAGTTTAGCTTTTTCAGGGCAATCGTTTCAGTTAGCTGAAAAAAGTTTATTTAAGTAATTCATTGGGTAAGGTGTACCCACCTAGTTCTCTAAGAATAAAATTGATTTTGTCAAAATTTCCCAAACACACCAGCAAACTACAAAGACGTAGAAGAAAATCTACACCACTAAGCTCATCCTCCTGCTGTCTCTATGCTTTACCCACAGCTTCAATTAAGAGATAAATATATCTCTTCTGTCAGGTGTTTTCACCAAGGCCCTCAAAACAGCAATTATTAAACCACCGTTAATACGGCAACCTATTACTCCAGAACTACAGTCCTATCTCAAATCTCCCCTTTATCAGTAAGATTATTGAAAACGCTGTTAATGGCTAGACCCGTTCCACAAAACGAGCAGCCGTCCTTGTCAAGGTGTTCAACGACATTTGTATAAATGGAGTTTGTGGAAGAACCACAGCCCTGCTAAATTTTATTGGAGAGCCTGGAAAACTTAGTCTTCCTTTCTGGTACAGCACTGAACTTGTTTAAGTCCTACTTGATTTTCAGGGAATTTTTCATGTCAGCAGATTAAAAAAAGGTTACATGTGGCATTAACTAAGGGTCCATCTTAGAGCTCCCTCTATTCAATAACTACATGTTCCCCTAACTCAGATATTTATAAAAAGCACTAGTTACCAGAACTACATACACACTCCACACAGCTCTACATTACAATGTCACCAGGTGATGCCCTTTCAAGTATTAGGTAAATGCATAGAAGAAATCAAAACATAGATGTGCTACAATTTTCTGCAGTTGAATCAAAACAAAACTAAAATAACTTTTTGCACCAAAGGAAGATCATTCAAAAGTTAGTACACAACTTCAGACATTACAGCTAGAAACCAGGAAAAGCGACTTTTAGTTTTTATGCTCCACTAATATTATCATTTATTCATTTATATTCCAATTATTCATTTAAATAATTATTTAACCCTCTCCATTCTGCTGTGATGTATTTTTGTCTGTGTTTTCCTGTTATGTTTTTCCACTGTCACCCCTTTGAACTATCTCGCCACTAAAATGTGCTATATAAATAAACTTTCCTTACCACTGCCTAATCTTTGTTTTGTTGTTAAACATGAGCTGGTCACATGGACTGAAGGCAATCCACGGGATGAATCCAACGGATAATATTACCCCCTCCTTATACTCTTTTTTTCTCATTTTCCTCATTTCTCCACATTACTAAACATGCCGCTGTGGAAGGATTGCTGATAGCAGAATAAATACATTTACAATTTAAATTACAGCCTGAACTTGCAATTACTGTCTACAGTAAATGAGGGATTTATGTCTGTGATGTTGAATGCAGTGCAGCTGAAAGGATATTTTTGTGATATTTTATTTATGATTCATAACTATATCAACCTGCGGTACGGTGGAGCAGTAGTTAGCGCTGTTGCCTTGCAGCAAGCAGGAGAAGATGGATGGATGGATGGATGGATGGATGGATGGATGGATGGATGGATGGATGGATGGATGGATGGATGGATGGATGGAACTATATCAACCATAGCAAGTAGAGGTTTTTTTTACAACTGAGAACAGCTGATTAAAATGTCAAAAGCTAAAATAAATACTCTAACTACATGCATCCAAGATGCAGCTAAGGAGACGCTGAGGATGCAGAGGACGAGCAAGGAGGAGAGAGAAGGAGAAAGTTCAAGCCATCACTTCCATTGATTGTTAAAACAAATGTGAGATATTTACCAAACAACTTAGAAATCCAAGACCAAGAAAGGAGTTGGAAGTCAGTAAAAATGTGGGAGTGCAGTACAATGTATTTCACTGAAACCTTATAGCATCATATCCCATACTCCAATGCTCTGACAGGATTTCTGACCAAATGAGCAGGGACTTAAAGAAGGTTGGAAAAAACAACGAAGGTAGGTCGGGAGTACTTGTGAACGATATATGGTGTCATCCAGGAAATGTTAATGTAAAGTTTTATCTTCATCAAGTCCAGATATTGAACTGTTGGCAGTTAATTATTGTATTATAAACCCAAAGAGGTCAGCGGTATTACTTCTACATTCCACCATCTGCTGTTACCAACGTATGTGATGTAGCTTAGTAGCAACTGAACAGATAACAGCCTAATGCATTTGTGGTAATAATTGGTGATTTTCATCATGTCTCATACTCTGTTACACATCCAATGTTATCTCCTCCAACAGAGGAAAAAAAACTTTGGACTTGTTTTATACAAATGTCAAGGATTAATATATCTCTAAAGAAATACAGTTTCTTGGGATATTAGATCATAAATCTTCTTTTTCAGAGCTCAGAATATAATCAGGTAACTCTCCTGCAGTATGCTTATCTCCATCGAATTGGGAATTGAGGTGCCATCATACATTTGCTTCAAAGAACTCATTGCCATTTAGACAAGATAGACAGCACTGTGAGTTCATGTTCTTTGCTTCCTCCAACATTTCATATGATTAAGCCTGATTTACCTTTTCAGATAACTCAGGTGGAAGCCCCAAAGACTACAATACTTTGCTAACAAACGACAGTTTGTGAGACTGAAGGGTAAAGCACCACAGGGATGGTACTATCACCATTCTGTTTTATTCTGTGCACTTAAGACTTCTGGTACAAACATGTCAGCTATCTGCAGAAATACTTGGATGACTTCAGTTGTTGGGTACATAGATAAATAGCTGTGCACAGGAAGCTGTGCAAAGGAAGCTGGCAGATAATAATAAAAATCTGACCCTGAATGTAAATAGAATAGAATGGAATAGAATAACTTTACTGTCATAATGGTTCATAAAACTAAGTCAAATAAAATGAAGATTGCCTAAAGCCTGAAAAGACTCTGGAAGCCCATGTGTTATTTTGTTTTCAGAAGCCTGATTGACAATGAGTTGGAACTCATACTTGAATTCGTCATCTTCTGCTTTATCTGGGACCGGGTCGCGGGGGCAGCAGTCTCAGCAGTGACTCCGAGACTTCCCTTTCCGCAGACACCTCCTCCAGCTCCGCTGGGGGAAGCCCAAGGCACTCCCAGGCCAGGCGAGAGACATAGTCCCTCCAGCATGTCCTGGGTCTTCCCCTGGGCCTCCTCCTGGTGGGACATGTCTGGAACACCTCCCGAGGGAGACATCCAGGGGACATCTGAAAAAGTTGTCCGAGCCACCTCAGCTGACTCCTCTTGATGTGAAGGAGAAGCGCCGCTACTCCGGGCCTCTCCCGAATGACCGAGCTCCTCACCCCATCTCTAAGGCAGAGCCTAGCCACCCTGCAGAGAAAGCTCCTTTCGGCCACCTGTATCCAGGATCTCATTCTTTCAGTCATGTTCCAGATTTCATGACCATAGGTAAGGGTAGGAACGTAGAACGACTGGTAAATTGAGAGCTTTGCCTTTTTGTTCAGCTCTCTCTTCACCACGACAGACCGGTGCCGCAACTGCATTATGGCAGCAGCCACACCGATCCGTCTAACGATCTCCCACTCCATTCTCCCCTCACTAATGAACAGGACCTCAAGATACTTGAACTCCTCTACTTGAGGCAGGAACTCTCCTCTAACCTGAATGGGAAAAGCCACCTTTTTCCGGTTGAGAACCATGGCCTCGGACTTGGAGGAACTGATTCTCATCACAGCCGCTTCACACTCGGCTGCGAACTGCCCCAGTGCATGCTGTAGGAAGGAGGATGCCAGCAGGAACAGGTCATCTTCAAAATTCAAGGACGAGATCCACTGGTCCCCAAACCAAACCCCCTCCGACCCTTGGCTGCACCTACAAATCCTGTCCATAGAAGTTATGAACAGGACCGATGACAAAGGGCAGCGCTGTCGGAGTCCAACATACACCGGGAACAAGTCCGACTTAATGCCGGCAATGCGGACCGAACTCCTGCTTCGCTTGTACAGAGACTGGATAGCCCCTAGTAAAGAGCCCCCGACTCTGTACTCCTGAAGCGCCCCCCACAGGCAGCACGAGGGAGTTGGTCAAATGCCTTCTCCAGGTCAACAAAACACATGTGGACAGGTTGGGCTGACTCCCATGAACCCTCGAGTGCCCTGCAGAGAGTAAAGAGCTGGTCCACTGTTCCACGGCCGGGACGAGAACCACACTGCTCCTCCTGAAGCCGAGGTTCATCTATCAGCTAGACTCTCCTCTCCAGGACCCTGGAATAAGCCTTCCCGGGGAGGTTAAGAACTGTGATTCCCCTGTAATCGGGAATTGTTACCATTTTATCCTACTTTTACATATTAAAGTCTATTCTTTGATGGCAGGAAGCTGAACGGCTGGTGGAGAGGGTGGTTGTTGTCTGCTCTGATCTTTAAAACTCTGCTGATACAGTGAAAAGTAGCAATGTTCTTCCCAGAAGAGCATTGGAAGTCAATATTTTTTTCTGCAGTCCTAGTAACCCTTTACACAGCTTTCTTGTCTGCAGCAGAGCAGGCAACAAACCCCTGCTATATCAGCACTGACTCTGGTGGCTCGGTAGAAGGACACCACCAGTCTCTCCTCTAAGCGTTTCCTCCTCTGCAATCAGAGGTTATGAACTTTCTGCTGTGCCTTTTTAACCAGTACTGCTGTGATGACTGTCCAGGCTAAGTCCTCAGATAAGCAAGTCCAAAAGAACTTGAAGCAGGCCACTCTGTTCACACACACTTGGTTGAGAGTCAATGGAACATGGTCTCCCTACTTACTCAAGGACACCTCTTCTGAGGCGCACAGATGCTTCCTAGTCTTTGAAAAATCTACCAAGGATCTATCCGAGAAGCTCCAAGACTTTGAGAATAATAGAGAATAATAAACGTAACTAAGTTTATGGAGTCCTAGATTCCCAAAGTACCTTGGGAATTTCCATCACCCCATCATTAGAAGCAATGTACAAAGCCAACTCTGAACCTTTGTTGAAACAGATTTGTGACAACTTGAGGAGATTGATTGCTCTTCCACTGTCAGTGATGGGCAGAATTGCATTAGTTAGAGTGAATATTCTCCCAAGACTTCTTAACCATTTTCAAATGTTTCCTATTTTGTTAAACCAATTGGAAACTAAATTGCATTTTATGTTCATTTATTTGAAACAAAAAGAAACATTACAGTAGCCTGTGGAGCAGCGAGGTTTAGCCATTCAAAATATTAGCTGCGACACATTGCTGAATGGATAAATAATGAACCAAAAGCTGTATGGCTAGATCTAGAACAAGTGATTGCAATCCATGGCCTCCCGAGTCTCCTGTTTGCTCTGGATTCTAAGCTAAGCACACTACAGAAAATAACATTCTAATTAAAACTAAGCTGCAGGCCTGGCAAGCAATAAGAAAGCTCGAGGGTCACTCTAAAACGTTCTGTCCTCTTGCCCCATTGTATGGTATCATAGAGATTTCACAGTTGAAACAATTACTTATTAGCAGAGAAAAGAAAGCAATTGTTGGTCGGAGATATACCAAGCTTAACTCTGTTAACAATATGAGTTTAGAGTATCTCCAATGCAAATGAAATGCTGAGTTTAATCTAACAATAGCTGAATCAACATGGCTAAAAGTATGGCGGAAAGCAGGAGAGATTTCCAAATGTAATAGAGCCAAAGAGACAGTTTAGAATATTACATCCCTTACAGACTGACACAAGACAAACTGAAATGTCTCTGATAAATTCTCTAAATGTCACATAGAAGTGGCAAATTACAAATACTGTGTACGGACATGTACCCATGTTGAGGAGTACTTGGGTGAAATTGACAGTAAACTCAACTTGATACTCAATGTCTGATCATAAGGTTTTACTTCTTGGCCAACTCAGTCGTCATATTAAAGGGTCTTCTCAAAGATGGTTGTTTAGCATCCTGACATTTGCTGCCCTGAAAAATGGATTGCTTGGATGGATTGATAATGTACCACCTACGATTAAAAGTTGGCAAAAAGTTATTTTTGATATAATACCAATGGAATACTTAATACCAAGGTCCAAATGTGGGATGGCTGATTTTTGTAAGATCTGGACTTCTTTCTTCAAGTATGTAGGTAAAAGACTTATGACCTTTATACTACTTTATACTACTTGGATGTGGTGGTGGAGGAGTACACATAACTCAGGATTCACCTGGACAGTGAAATACACTAGGGACACAACTGTGAAGCCATCTACAAGAAGGTCCAGAGCAGACTACTTTTCATGGAAGCTTAGGTCCCTCAGAGTTTGCAGCACGATGCTGCTTATCGTTTGTAAATTTGCTGTGAAGAGCTGCCATCATCTTGTGGGGTAGCAGCATTTGAGTAATTGCCCTAAGCAAGCTTGACAAGCTAATAAAGGCCAGAACTGTCCTGAACTCTTTGAGAATCTCTGGAGATAATTATAACAAAGAAGAATGCTTCATAAATTGAAGACATTACGGAAAATCTTGCCCATTATTTTCAGAAGAGGAGTGTCTTCAGTCAAAGGCATCTACGGATCTGCAGAAAGACAGGCCACTATAGATCCTTCCTGCCTGCATCTATTAAATCTCACAACTACATAAAAAACCTCTGAAAGTTCAAACAATTAATTTGACTTTGGGATCAATAGTCTTTTGAATTTAATTTAATTCTCCCAACATTACAGTATGTCTTTATTGATCTACAGTGAGTGAATTGCACACCTATCATTATGGTTGTGAGGAAGTTGTGGTTTGTTCATTTCAGTTGCTTGGTTTTTAGTGCAGCAATATTACGAGCAGGTCAGCTGTAATGCCAAGCTAATAAAAAAAATGACTTGGAGTGATGCTAGAGAGATGTGGGCATGCTTAGGGTCTACAACAGCCCTTTGTGAATGGTCCTTTTCATTCTGGTATGACCACTCACCCATGTTTGCTTGGATGGACTAACACTGATGTTGTTTGCCATGATGAGGGGCCACAGACCAAACATGACTGTTGTGCATGTTTCTTATTATTAATCACTTCACAGTCACAATTTTGTTTTTAATTGATGTGAAAACTGTCCCAGTAGAGTAACAGAAACACTCCATCATAGGTCTTCATTGTGTAAAACAGTTGGTATCCCAAACAAACTGAGGATCTTTATATTTATTGTTTCTCTAAAATATTGTCAAAAATGCATTTCTGTAGCAATTATTATATGAGATTAATGATTTCTTTGCTGTAAAAATATTTTTAAGTAAGGATTGTACATGCTGTGAACAACTATTTCATTTTATTTTCAATGGAAAAAACTTTCTTTCAAATACTGCATTTAAAAGTATTTGAGAGGATGTCAAATATATATTCAAGTGTTCACTATACTCTGTAATTTAGAAATGGCATCAATAAGGTATTCATAATATATAAATGATACAGACAGTCTAAATTGTACCTGCCAATGCTTGAAGATACCTTTTTTTAATGTACGATTTACAAAGCTAGAGTCTTCAGCTGTTTAGTGAAATATCAATTTAGTTCTAAAGTTTTTCATTCGTTAAATTACCAACAAGCTAAATTAACAGGACATATTCTAAGACTCAGACTTACAGCCTTTACTGACCCTGTTTTTTAACCCATTGATATACATATAAATGTTTTAGGTATGTAACCCCAAAAACATGATTCCCTAAATTATTTAGAAAGGATCAAATGAAGAGTGAATTTATGAAAGAATTGTTTAAAATTGTACAAAATACACAGAAACTGTCCTCCTATCAAATTCTCCTCCATCCTTCTTTTTTTACTTTCCAGGACAAATATTTAAACTGCATTATGTTAAAAATTTTGACAGTTCTTACATGGATTCCTATTGTCTTAATAACGTAACGGGCAACAAGGAATACAAATATAAAGTTTAAAAAAAATAATAAAAATACGTGACAAATCATCCAAATAAAAATCTTTGAAAAATGTTCTGAAAGCATGGAAACTGTTCACTCCAGATCATTTAGATCACATTAAACAGAAAGATAAGAAGTTGATGCACATATTGCTGATGTGTCAAGGATTCATGTTCTGGACCAGATAAAAGCACAGAAGCAGCGTCAATGATAAACTTACAGAAGAGACACTGTGAATGAGAACAAGATGAAAACAAAAGAACCCAATGACAAACAAAAGACAACAGGACTTAAATAATAGGGAAAACAGGCACAAGCTCTGGCCACTATAAGGAGACACAGGTAAACGGGTATCTACTTTAAAACTGACCGGCTCCGAGTTGGGGAGAATGAGTAAAAGGTGAAGGTGGAGAGAAAAACAAGAAAGAAATAAAGAGAACATATCCGTAAAAAATGAAATGAATAAATAAATAAGAAAAATACAAAACTACGAAATATGGAGAAAAAAAAAAGCAAAAGAGACTAAACAATAGTGAGCGAAAGGAAATAATATGAAAAAAAACAAATGGCAAAAATAATAGAATATTGCTGAAATTATGAATCATAAACAGTAAAAACATGAACACAATATGAAGACCATACAGAAAGGAATAACATTTTAGAGATTTAAGGGCATGACTATGGTATTATTATTTGCTGCTTGCAAATGTCTCCAAGTCATTGTTATTATTCCAATAGGCTATTTTAAATATATGTAGAAAACATCCAAAGTCTAAAAATATGATGCTTAAAGGAGTCATCACCTGGATATCAGACTGTGTTGGTGCTGAGCTTTAGTTAAAGCCTGCTATAGAATCTGGAGTGTGAAAGTGCTGACTTTCACACTCTTGATTGGGTGCTAGCTTTAGCATGCTTTGCTATCAGCACTACCATCTATATTCCACAAAAAGGGTGATTGCACCAATCAAAAACTGACCTGACGGCAGTCAATTTGTGTAGCTGCTTGTACAACCTAGTGTCTGAGATACAGGAAAACGATGGTAAAAGAACCATGGCTAACAGCTAATGTTGCTAATGCTGCAACCACACAAACATATACACAAGTTCAATTCTTATAGCCTAGCCAGCCCAACTAATTTACGACAGGTACCTGGCATAGAAGTATGGAAAGGAGCAGGCAGAGCTCGATTTTAAAGGCGCAGTAACAGAGTCAACAGAAGCAGTTCAGGATCGATCGGATCACTATGAATGTAATGTAAAAGCATCCTTTTTAAAGAAAATAAAAGCTCTTACAGTAGCAAGTTGTTGAGATTTTCTCAATATGAGCAGCTCTTTCGGGACATAATAAAGGGCATTAAAAAAAAAAACATTGCTCCATTGCAGCTGCAATCTTGACTGTAATTGTTACATAAAACCACTGTTGCATTATGGGCCCAGCTCCAACGCTGTGATTGGACAGAGAGTACTGAGCCTTACTAGATTGACTTAAGCCGCATCTAAGTCGGTCTGGGTGGCCAGGGTAATTTCTTACCCTTGCTAACAGGGGTATGAAAATGAAATGAATAGGCTCTATTATTTCTTTATCTCTTAAATATTAAACATGAAACTAGAGACAATTACAGAAGGATTACGTAAGTAAAAAAACAGGTTATGACTCCATTAAAAGCATTATTAAAGAATAGGGGTAACCAGTAGCATTACTGAGTTTTCTTGCTCAATAAATGTGAGATTATAGGTTTTTTATTTTATTTTTGATACATAACCTTACTATTCTAATGTCCTGAGTGTCATAAGGCATGCCTTTTAGGATAGGTAAAGCGATCTAACTTACCTGCTCTGTTTATTTCAATGATCTCTTCTTGTGCCAGTGGGCAGTCTCCTGCACCCATCATGCTGCCAGATTCCACCATGCCTGGCCCAAGTACATTGCCCATTAATCTATGGGGAGAAGCAGTTGCCATTGCTAATGCATCTGGCTTGCAGTAATTGGGACTTCCTGGCTGTGGTGCTCTTGGGATGTGCTTGTTCCTCTTCTTTGGAAGCTTCTGCTTGGCCATGGCCAGTGAGTAGTACATCCCAAAGTTGTTGACAATAACAGGCACAGGCATAGCAATTGTCAGCACACCCGCCAAGGCACATAGGGCACCCACTAACATTCCAGACCATGTTTCCGGGTACATGTCTCCGTAACCAAGAGTGGTCATAGTCACCACAGCCCACCAGAAGCCAATGGGAATGTTCTTAAAGGTGGTGTGGTTAGCGCCAGTTGGGTCATCTGGGTCAGCTCCAATACGTTCAGCATAGTAGATCATCGTAGCAAATATGAGAACACCTAGCGCCAGGAAAATTATTAGCAACAAGAACTCATTGGTACTTGCTCGCAAAGTGTGTCCCAAGACCCGTAAACCGACAAAATGGCGGGTTAGCTTGAATATACGCAGGATACGGACAAAACGTACCACACGAAGGAAGCTCAACACATCTTTGGCTGTTTTGGAGGACAGGCCACTAAGTGCAACCTCCAGGTAAAAGGGAACAATAGCCACGAAGTCTATGATGTTAAGGGCGCTACGGAAGAACTCTGCCTTGTCAGGGCAAAAGATGACACGGGCCATCACCTCAATAGTGAACCAGATGACACAGACACCTTCCACATATGTCAGCCAGCCGTCAGTGACAACTTCATATACAATCTGTAAAATAAATGGGAAAAAAGGATTAGAAGACGCAACCATTTAGTCAGAGTGATGCTATTGCCTTCTGATTCACTGCAATGCATAGAAGGTGTGCAACTTATTTAGAAATTACTTATACTACTTATACTCCTTTGGACTGCATCTATTGAGAACAAATTTAATAGTTATATTTTTCTATAGACGATACACATTTTTTAAGACTAAAGGACAGTTTACAGTGTATGACTTATGTTTACCAATTTACATAAAAACAACCATTGATAGTAATTATGCTTTGGGAATAGCAGATCCAATTATATATATTGCCCTTAAACCATCAAATAAAACAGGCTAACCTCAAACAATATGATTTGAGTTACTAAGGGTCTTTCACACCAAACTACAATTTTGATAATATTGTTGCTGTACCTCCTCACGTGTTACGTTGCCAACGGTGACATTCTCAGTCTTATTGTAGATAGTGTTGAAAGCCTCGTGGGTCTCCAAGCAGAACGTGGAGATAGAGAGAAGGATAAAGAACAGCGAAGCAAAGGCCACATACTGCATAGAAAGAAAAAAAGGAGACAATGACAAACTACAGACGTGTTACATTTATACCTCATATTTATGCATTTACAGCTGACAAGATAAGTCTCTTGAAAAGAGCAGATGCAATAATTGTCTTTTATTTTGTTATCTTTTGGCAGAATTTTAATATTCATATTTTGCTGACATCGCAGAGGAGAGTTTGAGCCACTGCAGTATTTGCAGTACATTAAAACTGCCAAAAGAGGGCACAAATAACACAGTGATCAGAGCAGAGAAATCCTTTTAATTCAGAAGGAATGTGCTGAGTGATGAAATTCTTTAGATAATAAAGTTACAGAGAAAACATTAAGTCCCCAAAATACAGAAAGCAGAGATTATGTAAACACATATGCAAATAGTATACTACTAT
>JAUZNJ010029596.1:0-15322 GCA_034780135.1 Jordanella pulchra | reverse complement strand
CGCACCGCCCTAAAGGGCGCGCCTCACATTTTGAGAGAAAAAAAAGACTTTTGTATGCGCCTTATGGTCGTGAAAATGCGGTACCAGTAAATCTAAAATGCTAGTTCTGTTTATTGGTGTAATTTACAAAACATACCTCCCTGTTTTTAAGCCTTGCAACACATTCCAAATAAGCTGCGTTGTAAAAGAAAAATAAAATCCACGAATTAGATAATAGTTTTCCTTTTCAGAGCATTTTGCTTTAACATCCTTTAACTTTTATCAGGACTTCTGTTCTCCTTGGAGGGGACCAAAGATCTGTTCAAGATCAAGTCATAATTATCAGAAACTCTGATCCAGTTTGAAAAAACACTTTGTTTTTTGTCTCTTTCAATAATGAAAAACACTAGTTCTCATTTTATTGTATCAGCAAATCAGAATCCATCAAGTAATTTGATTTTCAGTTCAACTTTCACAATATGCAAAGTAATATCAAGAACTTTTCCTCAGAAATGTGAGCTCTATGAACCTGATCACCAAAAAGTTTTGTGTGTATTAAAACGCATGCAAACCTGTTTGCATCTACAGATCAGATCCTCAAAGGAGGTGCAAAGCGATTTGCGTAAGCAATTCAGCAGACAACGCCTGCAAGCTTTTTTTTTTCATTTGAGTGCTCCTTCATCAAAATGCAGATCATATTCTAATGAACGAACTATGCAAATATAAATGTACCTATGCAAATGTATATATTTATCACAATCAAAGCATTTTTTAAACCTGGAAGCGATCATGGCCGTAGTATTTAAAAGTCAAAAGTTTTTGCCCATGTCAAGCAGTCTTTGTAGATCACCCAGTTATTTCACTCGAAATTTTGTTTTGTTCTTTTTTTTTTTGTTTGTTTGTTTGTTAAGTTTTTTGCCCAAGCAATTTAACGCTCGTTATTCAGATTTCTTGCAGAACAGTCCATATGCATACAACTTTATAAAGAAGACAAAAAGGTTTAACGAGTGTAAATATGCATCATATTGATGTCCAGCCATGAAGTCTAGGCCCTCTGTTAAGGGTTGGGTTGTGTGTGGTTTTAGAGAGATGTTAGCTGAATAATGCAGGAAAATACATAGAGATTATATAGACACAAGCCCTACCTCAGTAAAATGCAATACTACATCCTACATGTATTATTAATACTGCTAAATGAGAGCGAACAGTTTCAGCATTGATCAGTCTGCAGTGCTGTCTGGATTTCTGCATGGATTCCAATAACAAATGACATAAAGGTAAAGCTCAGTTTTGGAATGTGTTGCAGGGTTTAAGTTTATAAATGCAAGTTATTTATTCCTTTTTTATTTTTGGCTTTTAGTATATTCTATCCAGATTTAGACTTTAGCAGGATTTTGGATGTGTGTGTGTTTCTGTGTGTGTGTGTTTAGTTGTTCGTAAGCATGTTAAATTGAGTGAATTCATGTTTGAAATGTCTTCACTGAACTCTGTGCATGCTGGATATGTTCGGTGGTGGCCTCCTAACCTGTATAACTCCCTCCATCCACCTCTGTCCCCTTTTAACACCACGTGTTGATGCATCCCTGCACCCTCTGATCGGCACATCTACTGAACATACTGTCTGTGTTTGTATCCTGAATGACATAAAAAAAAATCACCCCCAACCTCTGCTTGATTCAGTCTGTTTGTTGTTGTTTTTTTTTTATTTACATGGGTTGCCATCAAGACAAAAACAACTTTTGTAAAAGTTGATGAAGGGAACACGTTTTAAAAATGGAGAAGGAAATAAATCTAGGCTGTGATTTATTTATTTTTTCCCTATTCCTCACATTTGCAGAGTTGTTTGTTGTCTGGTGGCTTTGCATTTCTTTTATTTACTGAGGAATGGCAGCTCTGAGATTTTTTAATCAACATTTAATTTAGAAACTCATCCAAAATTGTCAAAACTGTGATGAACAAGATTTAAGTTCAGATGAATTTTAACTGGAAATGTCCGAGCTGTCAATCCAGGAGGAGAATCTGTGGGCTGTAACTGGCTGCTGGAATCACTGCTCCTCGTTCCTGCATCGTATTATTTGATTGTCTCGATCATTTGATGGGGAATCACTCCCACATCCCATTCATCAACCCTCCCAAACCCACCTACTCATCCATCCAGCTCAGCCACACACATTTACTAACATTAATCTTCCTCACACAATGCATGTATGGTATGTTCAAGCAAATCCTCACACACTGACTAAGATTCAGGGCATGAAGTGCGAGTGGGAACAGCCAGGTCTGCTGTCTGATAAAGGAAAAAAAATGTGTTGTTGTGTTTAAAAGTTCATTTAATTGAATAACTACAGAAGAAAAAAACACCTTTAAAAGAACATCTCTTCATACTAATCTTTATCTTCTATTTTTTCTTGCTCCATTTCTTTTCTATCCCCACGTTACTGTTTTTTTTCTCTAAAAATTTGATTCTTACATATATATAGATACAAAGATTAATCATGTTAAAGCTTAATGAAAACCAGTGATATTGGATCGTCTCATGTTTTCATCTTTTTCTTTCCAAAAATGTATTTGTTAGCCTGCTTTATTGAATTTAGTTCAGTTTTTTTTTTTTTGTGCAAATTCGCATGTAATTTCAAGGCACAGGAGCAGACATAAAAGCAGTGATTCATAAATACTTTCCGTCTTAGAAAAGGTAATGGTAAACTAGCTCCACAGGCGTCTCTGTATAGAAAAGAAACAGTGAAGCAGCTGAGCTCTGAGCCAGTTTTCATGTCAGAAAGGATAAAAAGAGCACATAAAAATAGTCACAGTAAAGACGGAGACGAACAGAACAAAACCCTAAAATACAGGCCCAATTATAGCATCTATAATAGAAGTTGACATCAGCAGTTGAACTAAGAAATAGGCTACCATATAATTGGAGAATATAAGTAGAATGTGGCAGCGTGATGAACGGTGGTCCCTATGTCCTCCAGCAGCCTAAGCTTATAGCAGCATAACTACATTGATCTGTAAAGGACGGTATAATTAATGGTTGCCATCTTCAATATTTTCCTCTGAATACAGTGAAGATAAAAAAAGAAAACTTGCTACTGCTTTATGTTATAATACACTACTGAGGCATTTTCTTCTTTTGGAGCAGAATAACTCAATAAAATTAAATTTGAAGGTTGCTGGCCATTGGTCAAAAGGGACACGGTTTGGAGCAAATACTGTTATTTATTTACAGTCAATGCCATGTCTATTTCAAAACTAATTTGGGATCAATGCCCTATTTAAACACCTAAAAGTCAAAGTTTTAACAATGTTCCAGTTGATTAAAGTAAAGTCAAAGAACTGGAAAAGCATAACTCAAATATCAAGGCTAAGACAACAACTTCGAATGGCAACACTATAATGAATGTAAACTTGAGTTAAGTATCTGGGGAATAACCAAATGTTTGTTATGTGATGGGGGTGAAGTTTAAAATCAAAAGCAGCATACAAATGTGCATTCAAAAGCACAACTCAAAAATATCAATGTCTCATTGTAAAGAAATTACCTACCTTCCATTTTGGTCGGTAAAACTTGAAAACATTATAACACAATGTGCAGTCAATGTAATCTCAAACAACAGAGGAGCACTTTGATCTCACTTCAAGGACAATAAGTTATAGTTCCTTCATTTTAGGTTTTGACTAAGTTGGAAAAGATTGTTCACTATTTTCATAAAGAGACAATCTAAAGCACTAAAACATCCCTAACATTCCCAATGTTGTTCAAACTTAACTCCTCTGGACTTTCTAGCAACATCCATTGTTTCATAATTCATATATGAATATATAATTTGTTTTTTTCATTCTGCAATTTTGCGCTCTGTCCTGCAGATGGCGCCCCTGGCAGCTGCCTGTATCGCCTGTAGATTAGATTCATGATACTAAAAATACATTTGGGTATTTAACAGAACATCCATCCATAAAACACATTAAAACTCCTTTTTATGTGGATAAGGCAGGTTAATATTAAGCTTCTAGATTTGCCAGGACCTTAACCGTGTTAGAAATTCATACATTAGACTGGGATTAAAAACTGGATCTGAACCTGGAGATTTGCCAGTTAATTTAAATGCAATACAGCATTTCTGATAAGAACAAGTGTCAAGTTTCTCAGCTTGTAGCCTTGGTCACAACCTCTGAGTTGCACGTGTTTATATTTCGGAGAAAATTCTTAACAGACCATTTGCAATATTCTGAGCCAAAAGTTTTGAAAAATAGACTTTTATTGTATCATTTCATCTTAAAACAGAACAAGTTAAATGAAGCAGTAATTTAAGGTACAACATTCATGCCAATAACTAAATATTATGGGAGGGAGTCAATAGCATTTGAGTGTTATAAAACAATTAGCAGGAACATTAGCATATTAGTGCTACATAAATATATATATTCAGACTTTGACTGAAAAACAAATTAAATCATTTTTATTATGATAAAAAAAATAATAAATAAATAACTATTTCTAAGCAGCAGCAGTAAACACTACTGTCTTTATTTTCTCTATTTGATTTCTTTTCTCTCTCCTCTCTATTTCTTCTTCTTATTTTTATCCTCTGCTTCACTCCTTTCCCTCCCTGCTCCACAAACCCCTCGCACCAGCTGATTGGCTAACCGTCTGTTGTATGTATTTCGGACTCCAGGGCGACGTGGGTCTTCCAGGACCCAGCGGTTCTCCCGGTGACGGCTCGCTAAGCGCTGAAAAAGTTGTCACTATCTACAAAGGAAATAAGGTAACAAAGTGAGGGAAGGGTTAAGGATGCAGCACTGACACCACACAAACTCACACACAGTGCAACACACAAATATGCTGGGCTCTCGACAGAGAAAAGGTCAAAATAAGATGTGTCAGCAGGTTAAAGAAAAGAAAGAGGAGCAGTGATTGCAGCAAACTTTACAGCCGACGGTCGGAAGGATGGGAAGGACACGAGGATGAGGAGGAAGGAGAGAGGTGTGAACAGAAAGAGGTTGATCTGGGATGTACGCATACGCTTCTTTACTCAAGTTCAGTTTGCAACACATTTTTCATCCTTGACTCAAAAACTGAAATAAATAAATGAATAAAAGTTTGAAACCTTTCTAATCTTAGCTATTGCACAAGTTAGGCACTATTAAAGAGGGATAATACGAGCAAGATGTATTAGCAATTCTTTTGATTAAACAAAACTTGGTTTTATTTACCGCTGTGATGCAGCTTTAGACTTTTAAAAATATAAAGGATGGAGAAGTTTTTCTTAGTTGACTCTGTTCTGCTGCTTGACCAGTAAAAAGTCTTTTCCTTATAAATATGGGAGCATTTAGTGGAAATTAACAGCCTTTTCATAAATATAAGGACTAGTTGCAGAAAGCTTTTTTTGTAGAATAGAAATCTCAATAATATATCTTTTTTTTTTAATTACTGTTTTTCCTGAATGGGAATCAAATCACACCTGAATTTATAATTATTCAGTAAAGGTCAGGCAGAATAGAAGGACTCCTTTCCAGCAAAGGTCAACTTTTTATAAAGGACATTGAAAAATAGTGAATTGAGGCTTGAAAGGGAGCATAAAATATATCTAAACTACAAAAGAAAAGAACAAACATAATCTAATTTCAAAATAGACTAAAAGCACTTAAGATATCTCAGATTGATTCTTTTAAACAGACCTTTAGGGTTGAAATTTTACCAACAGTTTACCTGTTTCAACAAAGAAACACAGTGATTAAAATGTAAAAGCCCAGATTATCCTCTCTCCTCCTCACCCTCTGCTCTGTGCCCCCCCCTTCGGTGTTCATCCTCCACTCAATGCGCCAAAGCTAGAGACGCTCGTCAACGCCTTTCCTCCCTTTATCCGCCACCACCGAAATGATCAGAACTCAGGGCGTGTAAACAGCCTCTCTCTTCCATGATCACGCCATGCAGGGAGACGTGGGCTTGCCCGGTGAGCCCGGCCGGCCGTTGATCAACGGCATTGTGGAGTTTGTGGGTTTTTCCAAAGGAGACAAAGGAATGCAGGTTTGTTGAAAGGAAAATCTACTCACTTAACAGCGAGTAAGTTTCACAACAATTTGCTACTAGAAACAGAGAAACTACAGAGGATAACCTCAGATAGGACTTCCATAGACAAAACAGTACAACTACTTAAGAATATAATTAATAGTAACTATTTTTTTTACCACAACTATTGAGTGAAATCATTATGAAAGGTTTCTATTTTTATGTCAATTTCAGAAGAAATATTAAGGAAACTCACATGATCTTTTAGATTAACTACAGTTGTTCAGAACCTTCCACATTTAAGAAAATATTAAGGGAAACCATTTTCTTTCTTATTAAAGTCAGCAAGTATCTTGTTTATTGTTGCTCTAAGTTTCTCAATTTGACAGGTAGGAAAGCAAAAAAGAAAACAGATAACATTACATTTGTACCCCAGTGAGAAACTCTGTTAAAATTTCCACTTTCATAAACCTAAAAATTGTAAAACAAAACGAATTCTTCATTGATACGAATTTAATTCATTTCATTTTTATTTATATGGAGCGCCAATTCACAACACATGTCATCTCAAGGCACTTTACAGAGGCAATTCATTCAAAATCATACAGTCACATTGGTTCAGTGTTTTCTATCTAAGGAAAACCAGCTGATTGCATCGACTCATTGACTCGACAGCAATCCCTTTGAAAAACAACAACAGCAGCTTCCTGACATTTTTTAGTCTTAAACAAATGGGATTAAAAGTAAACTAAAATGAGAAAGAGGAAAAAATAGACAACAGCAATAAAACTGAATTTGATTCATGATTTTCTTTAACACAAAAAATACAGTTAAAAAGACATACCACACTGTATTACACTGCATCAAACTACAGCCTTTCTGTGTCTAATAAAGATTTTATTTTAAATTAGTTTTCAGAGCAGAGAGCTCATTCTGGTACAGTTCAGTTAAACAGGGACCAGAACAATGAGATGTTTTCATTGCTTTATGAAGTACTAAGCCTCATAAAAAAAAAGGTGCGGATTTTAAAAGTGCTGCTGTTTTGTTTGTTTTAAACAGTTACTGTTTGGTACTTTTCCTGTTCTAGTCTTTTTATATAACTTTGGGGCAGCTTTCTTCTGGACTATAAATAAAATCAATAATAAGTGTATTTTCCCTTCATTTGCAATGTTTTTTTTTTTCATTTTTAAGTGTAAAAACTTTCAGTTCACTATGTCCAACTATGCTTTTTCTACCCATCCATCAGTTTCTACTTGCCATGACTATTTTATATCCATGCTGACAACAAATGAAGTCACCCTCCTTAATCTAACCTTAGTCAACTGCAGTGGTTATTTGACCAATATCCAACAGCAGGAGGTTTCTTATAGTAATTATTGACTTGTTAAACCGGTTTGATTGTTATTTATATTTTGAATTAAATGCCTTATCAATATTTAACTATAAGTAAATAAATACACAACCTTCTGTGGTTTTAGGTGCGATTTAAGCAACCTTATTAATTATCCCTATATACATCATTATATTTGTAGCATTTACCAAGTGAGAGAAAAAGACATGCCACAAGAAGGCTCTCTTTTTAAGTACGCAAAATTTGAAGATGTGGTGTAAAACATATATATAGAAATGAAATAAATGTCATAAATTGATTGATAAAGGAGGAAATTAATCTGGAGTAAGTTTTTTTATTTAAAGGAAATGTTTCTCATTCCTATGTATGACATTTTTAAGGCTGATTTACTCTTAACACCATATACAATAGTGATGCATGAAATAATAATGGAAGAATTTATTTTAACCTTCGATGTTTGTATTTTGTTGTCTATTTTGACATGTAGTTGTACTGTTTGCTGCAGGATGTTTCGTATTGATGATGCTTCAATTTATATGCATCAGAGGGTTATTTAAATATGATTGTAAAAAATTAGGCTTTGGATTAATAAAAAAATAAAAAATAAATAAATAAACATTTTCCAGAATCTAACCATACTCTAATGTAAGGGTAATGTGGTTACTGGGAGTTTCTTTGCTCATCAAATGACTTTCCCTTATAGTATTTTAGAAGAGCTTAAACAGTAATTGAGACAAAATTGAATTCAAAGTTCAATCATATTCAACCCTATGATTCATATATCAGATTTAGGCAATTTACATAAGAATTCATCCCTGTTGTTTATAAAAATTATTATGAGTTATGAAAAGTAAAAGGTTCTGGCCCTGATTGTTTAAGTAACAAAATGAGTGAATTAAATTACAAAAGAGCAAACCTGCTTCACAACCAACTGAAACAGATCCAAAAATGAAGTTAGATCCCACCAGCTATAACCACCTAATATGTCCTAACTTTTTCTGGTATTACCCATAAGCCACAGTGGCAGCTATACTGGCGTTAGCTAGCTTAAACTGAAACATTTGAAGCAATAAACCATCTAACTCCACTGTTTGTGTTACTGTCTTTTATGGAGTTTCAAAGGTAAGGCACAGAAGAGAAAGGTAACATTTCCATGGATATCCTTTAGAAATTATTTGTACTGCATTCAAAATAAGAAATTTTGGCCTTTTCTGTTTCTCTTCTCAGGGTGATCCAGGCCCAAAGGGACGAAAAGGGGACCCTGGAAGATTTGGACCTCCTGTAAGTATTGTTACAGAATCTGTACCTGCATTTAAAATGTTTTTTATATCTCTAAACATTTGTTAAACATTAAGAAACCATATCATCGCTAAGCTATGTGAGAAATGTTAAGCCTCAGGATAAATTGCAACTTCTTTGTCTTATTTAACTGCAGGGACCTTTTGGTTATCCAGGTGAATATGGAGAAAAGGGCATTCCTGGATACCCAGGACCAAGAGTAAGGCTATGTGCTCCTATACAGGATAAAAAAATCTTCTTTAGTTTTCTCCATTCATGTTTTATGTTGAATTAATCCTGTGGTTCATGTTGTCCCTATGTCATACAGGGTCCTTCAGGTTTTACTGGACCTCCTGGTATACCTGGACAAAGTGTGAGTTTTCTTACATTTAACAAGTCTTTATAAATTTGTACTTTTCCACAAATATTCTGGTTTTTAATTTGAAATTATAAAGGCAGATATCAGAAGGAAATCATGTTTTTTAAATCGCCCAATCTTATAGAAATAGTTTACACCTTTTATTAAAATGTACTGTCTCTAAATCTTTTTTTTTTTCATAAAACCCAAAGTCATATCACAGTGTAGTTGGTGCTTAAATGAAAGGGAAAGAGGACGTTTTATGAAAGGTATTTTCTTTATTTTTAGGGAGCACCTGGAAATCCAGGATTCCCAGGACAAGCAGGATACCCGGGACCCAAGGTAACAGCTGTATATCACACAATGTATAGCATCATATGATAGTATTCATCATAACAATAGGTTATCATGTTATATACATCTTAGTACTCCTTGGGATTAATAAAAGTTATTTTACTGAATATAATGATGTGGAAAAATTATGCTGTTTCTTTTTTTATAAAACAAAAATTTAAGACAAAGATAACCCAGGTGAATCTAAAGGTCAATTTTACATCTATGGCTGTATTGATTAAAGGGAAAACGTTATCTGGAATAATACTATGTGAAAAAGGTAATTGTCAAAAAAAGGAGTGATTTATTATTTTGATGCTATTCTGCTGCTTTAGGTCACAAGTGACTCCCTACATTTGAGAAAATAGGGATTTCTGTTCTCTTGCTAAAAACTGTGAAGGTGAATGTCTGGTTATCAATTTGTCACCTTAACCTCAATCACACTTTAAATGATCCAAATCATACCAGCAAATCCTCCTCTAAAGGGAAAGAAAATAAAAACAAAAGCAGGTTTTGAAATGTCCTAATTAGAGTCTGAGTTAAGTGTTTTGTTGCAAGCGACGCATTTTATCGACCTTGCTTTCTGTTGGTGGTTAGGGGGCCCAGTGTCACTGATTCTATAATTTTCTTCTATCAGTCTTACGAGCAGCTAAGGATTTCGGTGCTGCTTGTCACCAACAGTAGTTAAATGTAATGAAAAATATAGGCCATTTACCATTTAACCACCAGCTTGTTTAAAGTTCAGTAAAAACAATATAATGTTCCTTTTAGGTTCTTTGGAAAGATTTAAGACAAAACTTAAATCAAAGACTAACTTAGTTAGCTAGCTTAGTTTATGCTTAAGCTTGTCAAACTGAAGGAAATTTTGATCTCTATGTTGTTTTTGAACCTATGTAAACATCCCACAGGGGGACAAAGGTGAAATCGGACCCCCAGGACCTACAATTTACAACAATGGTTTTGGACCTTATGTTCAAGGTAACTCACACACGGTTATTCTACTCTTAGATCTTGGACTTGAAGTTGTGCAGATATTTCAGATGGCCGTGTTATTTGTCTTTTGCTGCAGGACCTCCAGGTGATCCAGGTTTTCCTGGTCGCCCAGGTTTCCAAGGTGACCGGGGACCTCAAGGGGTTGCTGGACCTCCAGGCCCTCCAGGCGCTTTTCGTATTGGTAATAATGACAGACTTCTTGGTCTAATTATCAAAGGAAATCTGATCACACTCCAGATAGATTCAGAATAATGCGTAGCCCTTGAGCATATTCACATTTTGCCATTTTGAAACCCGCAAAAATAATAAATCAATCAACACAATGCACCATGGGGGGGAGAAAGATCAGTTATACTGTCTTTTGATGCTTCTTTTCCACTCTAGTGGCAGCTTTTGGGCTGTGTCTGTACCAGTTTTATACAGATGGACACAGAAATCTTTGCTATTTTTATCTTTGTCAAATAGCTGAGGCTCAGTCAAGAAGGAAAGAGATCGATTGTGAACATATTTTTTTTAATGTCTTTTTTGTCTTGCATATGTCTTGTAGTATTTTTAAGTCATGCTGTAAGTTAAAGCTTCCCTTTTTAAAAGAGAAAGACTGAAGCAAAACAAAGGTTGCTGCATTGGTTTTACTTGGAGTACCCTCTATTTCCTTTTGAAAATAGAGCTAAAGAGCTAAACATTTTTTGCTATTGTGGATGGGAATGGTGTTTGTGCATTCCTCTTGACATGAATTGGTAATAGTTTCAGTATCAGTTAACTCCACCAGTTCTGAAACAACTCAAGACTGTGATACGTCACAGCTGCTGCTACTGCTGCTGTAATTGAATAAAAGCGTATAATGAAGCCATGTTTATGGTGGCCCAGAGGTGTCAGGTCAAAAAATAAAAGCCACAACACAAAAACAAAAGCCACAGAGGAAGTCATGTAACCTGCGACAGAAGTAACAGTGTGTGCTGCTCATCTTGTAATTAAGGATCCAAAGATCACACCTATTAGTACCGTTACTCGCCATGTATGAGTGGTCCATCCTGCTCAGTTTTCTTTAAGAGTGGTCTGGACTGTAGGCATGTATATAAATAAATAACACACTGATCACCATTGCTTGGCACCGGCGAGATGTGGTGCCGCGGTCATCGCTTCACTCAGTATAATGTTTTATGTCAGACTCAAATTATTCAATTTTAATTTTTTCATTTTTTTTTTATAAAAGGTATAAAAACGTTTGCAAGAGTCTGTAGATGAAGTAAGCATTATTTAGTAAACCAAAAGTATGTGTCTGCTTGCAGGTCCTCCGGGACGTCCTGGTTTTCCTGGTGGCGAAGGCCAAAAAGGAGAGAAGGGTAACCCAGGCATACCAACCTATGGGCCTGAGGGATTCCAAGGTTCCCCTGGACGTCCTGGACGTCCTGGCCCCCCTGGTCCTCCTGGACGTCCTAAACCTCTAATCGACCCAGGTACTCTCTCACAGAGCCAAGTGATTAAACTTGGCCCTTCCCTTTCCAGGATGCGATGAGGATTAACCCAGCTACCAGCGGGTCGAGTTGTTTTCAGTGTTTGTAGTTGTAACAGTGTTATTCTAGCCTTGTTCCACAGCTGAAGCTGGTGTGAAATTAGTTGCTGTGTCACCCTTTTTAATCTTTTTTTAATGTGGACCTCATCGGTAACAATACAAGGTAAGAGAGAGTGCAAGTTTAAACCATAACAGCTGTCTGAATTTGATATTGTCCAAGGCCCAACCGGGGATCCCTGTGCAACACGTCCTCCAGTCCCACCCACAGGTTAGTTCCTCAGGTACCCCTAAATGCAGCGCCATTCAGCCCCTCAAACAAAGATTCAAAACATCTTTCATCTTGCAATACTCCACTGTCAAAATGCTGTTTTCTTTTTACGATTTTTGTTCATTTTTTTGCACTTTTTACTCTTTGCAGGGAATAGCAGTATGAGGAGAAGCAGGCTGTTACGAGCTTTAGACTTGGATAGGAGTATCACTCTAATCCAAGCTGCTTTTCTCATCTTTGGCCGCAAGTTGTCACCTGCTGTTAACATAATTCACTGGTGTTACATGGAGGTTAAGGGCATGGGAGCTGCTTTAGGTCATTGTGGTCTAAAAAAATATACTTTAACTGGTACTTTTCTTTGATTTTTGTGATGGTAGCTCCATGCAAAGATAATATTCCTGCACATTTAACCGATTATATTGTCTAAGTTCTTCCAAGAATACATTATGGTGCCTGTTATGCAGTTCCCAGGTGTTAAAATCTATGTAAAACCACTGAATATGTATTTGCCAAATGCATTGGTGTTTTACTGTGCCCTCCTCATTTATAGCAACCCCTGGTAAAGACGTGTAAAAACACTATTAATAAATTCAGATTTTGCTGTCTTATAGGTGGATCTCAAACCTTTCTTTTTTGCAATATAAACATTACATATTTAGGTTTATTCAACGTGTTAATATTTTATCTGTGACTTTGATTTTCAGTTGGATTTAAATGAGATGTAAAACAGAGACAGACAGAGAGTCTTTGTTGCAAAATGGGAAAGGGATGCAAAAAATGCAACAGAGATTTAAGGAAGTGTCTTTCAGAAAAGAATGCATCCATATCTGCACTTTGAGGAAGAATTAACTTGGCTGTCATCGTGAGAACAAAAAGGGACTCAGGCTCATTTTTTTTTGTTGTCATACGAGGTGAATGGTAAACACAAAAAGAATTATTGTGAGTTTGCTATGACAAAAACAACCTATTAAGGATTTTTGCACATTGTTACCATGGGTAATAAATATTATGGAGGTTGCTGTAAGTTTTATATGGTGTGAAAATGTCATCGCTTTGAACAGAAGCCTCTCACATTGCACCAGCAGCTCAAAACTTCATGTAAGAGCAGAGCCAACTAACCCTGATTTTGCTCTGTGAAAATCTGCTTCACTTGCACTGCCTTGTTGTTTTGTTTGTTTGTTTTTTTTGTTCTGGATGTGACTGCATGTTTCTTGGGTTAAAATGTTGCCCCAAGAACAAAAGTTCATTGTCCTCTACTGTCCCATTATTTTCTTTTATCTTAGTCCTATTAATTCAGCTTAAGTTTACAAAATGTAATGTCAAGAAAAGAATAGAATATTTTGTTATGAAAAGACTGAGCAAACTGAAATATATTTTCCTGTCTAAGTAAGAATCTGTGTTTGTTTGTTTTTTGCAGATTCCTCCGACAAACTCCAAGGCCCCCCTGGAATACCAGGACAACCTGGACGCATAGGATTCCCAGGAAGCAAGGGATCTAAAGGCTTCAGAGGTATGCATGAAAACTGTAATAACAGAAAAGGATTTTCTATCAAACTCCAGCATAGATTACGTTAGAATTAATTATATTTTTCAAAACATCAGAAATGATGCTTGAAGTCTGACTTATAAAGTAGCTCTGTGATTTGAAATGTTTCCTGCTACGATTAATTTTTTATTATCTTACAATATTCCAAAAATATTTGCGTTATTATAAAGATTTGCTTTTTTAATGTTTTTTGTGGGGGTCTCGGATAAACCAAACTTGACTAGAATTCAGATATTCGTTTGTTTAGCAGTTTGACTTAACCTTTATACACCCTCCCCCCTTTTTTAATCAAACGATTTCAAAGGAGGCTTGTAATGTGGGCCATATGGCTCACTGCACCTGATTTGGGTGGCAAAGTTAAGCTCATAGGGGTTATTTCACATATTTATGGAAACTTTATTCTGTTCTAACAATTGTTTGTGTTCTTTGAGGGTTTAGAGGGAAGGGCTTTCCCAGGTTGCAGTTTGTGTCTGAACCGTAACCAAATCATATATATGTATTAATCTTCCTTTCCTCTTTCTAGAATATTCCTTGTTTCTCAATCCCTTTATTCTTCAGGTGATCCTGGTGATTGTGGCTGTGAAGAAGAAGAACGCGGTACACCTGGGTTACCTGGACCTCAAGGCGCTAGTGGAGGCCCTGGCTTTCCAGGACGTAAAGGAGAGCCAGGTGACGTGGGCTCTCCCGGTTTTAATGGACGTGAAGGTGCTACTGTAAGTATTATTTTAGAAGCTACCCTTTAAGAAACAATATGCTGTTTTCAAACTTGAAGTAAGTGTTGCTTAAAATGGTTGGATGTGACTTTTTGAGGTTTTACAGATAGCTGTTTCTTCTCCAGGGTCGTCCAGGTGAAAGGGGATTTTTTGGGCGGAAAGGAGAGAAAGGAGAACCATACTACGGTGGTTTTGGTGTGAAGGGAGAAAGAGGGGCTCCTGGACTCAGAGGACCTACAGGTGAAACAGGAAAACCGGGCAGAGATGGACAGCCTGGCTTCCCTGGACCCCCAGGACCCCCGGTAAGAATTTAGAGTCCTTGCAACAAATACAATCAAATTACATTTAAACACATTTTCCATTACTTTTCTTAACTTTCTTTTTTCATCTTTTTAAAACATTTTTTGCGTTTTTCTTTAGGGTGATGCTGGTTTCGGCACAGTAGGAGAGAAGGGTTTCCCTGGCTTTGCTGGACCCAAAGGCCGATCCGGTGCCCCTGGTGATCCTGGTCCTGGCTACAGTGGAGCACCTGGCACCCGAGGAGAACCTGGAGATCCTGGCCTACCAGGGTTTCCTGGACTGCCAGGTTTACCTGGAGACAAAGGTAAGTGGTGACAGGGAAAAACATCAGCCTGATGCTGCTACTGATTGGGACCATTTGAATTCTCTATCATGTTCTTCCCACAGGATAGCGATCAGAATCACACACTTTCAGCTTCAGTCTCTTTGTAACAAATTTAAAAATAAGAAGCCATTTTAAAGGGGCAGATAGAACATAATCCTCATTGTTCCATTTTTGAAACACTCCAAGACCTAAGGAGAGTTGAGAGTCTGTTAAAATTTCCTTTACTGATCATCTGACCCTCTGTGCTTTAGATTGCTATTAATTTCACATATTAATTCCGCATATCGTCACCTTCTTAAAATAATTGCCTAAGTCATTTTTTGCAATTTTTCAGGAAACACAAAAAACTGAACTG
>JAUZNJ010029595.1:0-15322 GCA_034780135.1 Jordanella pulchra | reverse complement strand
GGAAAGTATGAAGTACTCCAAAATATACTTAAGTAAAGTAGTGAAGTACTTTTACTTCGTTACTATACAACACTGCTGTCCAGGGCATTTTCCCAAGACTAGCAGACCACCATGTAATATGGAAGATGTATGTCAGCCATGAGAGCCCAATGACATCCAGAGACCTAAGGTACTCAGGGTGGATCTCATCTACACCTGAATCCTTGCCATTGGGTAGTTATTTGACCACCTTTGTGACTTCAGTGTGTGTGAAGAACAAGTTCAGGTTGAGGAGATCCTTAAAGTATTCCTTCCACATTTTGACAACGTCCTTAGTCGAGGTCAGTGCCTCCCTGCTCCAACTAAAAACAACATAAGTGAAGCACTGCTTCCCCCTGGTTCCCCCTTGGAGGTGCAGGAATTGCCAGAATAGGTTTGAGGCTGACCAATAGTCTTTCCTCGTGGTCTCTCCAAACTCCTGCAATACCTCCCCCAAGCCCTCTGCCTCTCCCAATGGGCCACTCCAGACTAGAAGAGAGTCCAGCCTTACAAAATTAGCTGGGTTCCAGAGCCCATGCAATGCATGGAGGTGAGCCTGACTTGTTCTTGCTGGTATTGGTCCAACTTCTGCACAAGCTCAGGCTTCATCCCCCCCGGCGAGGTGATATGCCACGTCCCCAGAGCCAGTTTGGTTTTGGGGAACCTACCACAGGTATTTAAGCCCCTGATAACCTAGCCTCTATGATCATCCAAACACTTAAACCCTTCCACCAAGTTAAGGTGGAGGGGTTTCACCTGAAAAGGTTGGAGGCTAAGTCTAACAAAATCTGTTTTCCAAAGTGATTATACAACATTTGCAAGTTTTTTACATGCAGGAAACCTATTGCTATTTCTAACATATCATTTGTCTTAATAAGATTTTCTTGTATTTCTATTTGTCTTATAACAACTCATTGCCTCGCAGCTACAAAGTTAGCTCTAATTATAACCCATGTTCTTCAGAATATCTTACCTGCTCTATCCTCTTTTCTTCCTCTTTTTCTCCATCTTACTTTGAAGTGCATGCACCCCCAAGGCTGCGTGACTAAAGTATATGGGAGGCTCATGTAGAAAATAAAACCATGAAACAAGAAAGAAAGGAATGAATGGACATAATGGGTTTGATGCAGGTATTTTTGATGGTGCAAATGGAGAAAAAAAGATGAAAAGGGATAGGTTATTTAGAGACGTAAGAGAACACAAGAAATTATCATTTGATGTGGTTTAGGTGGATTAGTAATCAACTCACAATGAACTCTGTGAACTGAAACTATTATTTATTTAACAACCTGTAGGACATAAAATATTACTGCTAGATTTAATCAAGGTACAAAATGTATTTGTAGAATGTCA
The DNA here is from genome assembly GCA_034780135.1 of Jordanella pulchra. Taxonomy (NCBI): domain Eukaryota; kingdom Metazoa; phylum Chordata; class Actinopteri; order Cyprinodontiformes; family Cyprinodontidae; genus Jordanella; species Jordanella pulchra. The sequence continues at coordinate 13,951 of JAUZNJ010029595.1, read as the reverse complement.
GAAGTACTTACATCCCTTGAAAAGATACATGTTTTTTTTTTTTTTTTTATGAATTAAAACAACAGAAAATGTGCTGTGCATTTAGCCAAGTTTACACTGCTGCACAAAAAAGCTTGTGCAATTTATTGTGCCAAGTAGATGCCCCTAGGGGTTATAAGGGCCTCAATGTTTTTTTTTTGTTTGTTTGTTTTTACAGAATATTAATATACAAACAATCAGGGTGCAGAAAAAAATAATTTTTGCCATCTTTTTTTTTTGTGAAAAAAAAACCTCTCTTGGCTATCTTGAAATATGAAAAACAACAGCTAAACATTGATTTCTATAGAACTTATAACAAGTCTAACTTTCAAATTACCTGTTAATAAAATGTATAGAAACATTATCTAAACATTGTGAAAACGTTTTTTTGAAGAAGATGAAAACAAAGAACCACGGAAATAACAAACCTCTGCCTCAGACATGCCACCTGGTAGCCATCACTTGCTCTTTGTTAGATGACCGAAAACCCGAAAACACAATTTCTTTCTTTTTTTCCTTTGTTTTCATTTTAGCTTATTTTAGGGCATTTTTTGGCATTTTTTTTTAAGAACAAGGATGCTTAATGACATCAAATAAAGGATCCAATATATTTTTACAAGTGGTAAACCTGAGAAAAAATTGTGTAGAAGGCCCCATGTGTAGAATTGTGTAGAAGGCCCCCATGGTTGGTAAGAGGGCACAGTTGTGAACATCAGGATGCTACAATCACTGTTTGCCCAAAATCCTACTGTGACAGTGTGGGGTCCTGTCACCATGCCTCCAAATGATCATGCACCTTGGCTACTTGGCCAAGGGGATATCCCTTTGGCTGACTGGTTAGCGCGTGCGACTTTCACCCGGGAGTCGTGGGATCAAATCCCGCCCAGGGCCCTCTGTAATGTGCACCTTGCCACACTACTATAAAACAGACTTGCTTTGAAATCCAAGAAAAATAAAATAAGGAATATCACTAGTATAATAACTATTCCACATTCTTCATTTTAACCCTGGCTGGCATGTTTATCAGATTGCAAGTGTTTGTTTTGAGAATAACACTCAGATCTAAACACCCATATGTTGACTTCTTTGAACTCAATAATCAAGGATTTGAATAGATAATGAAAGTAGAGGGAAATAACATCATGTTGGTTCAAAAAGGATTAATCAAAAGATGTAATTAAAAGCATCTATTTTGGGTTATTTAAAGGGTAAAATGTTAATCTCTTTCAAAAAGACCCTTCTTTCACAAGAATGGAAATTAAGCAAACATTCTTTTTCATCTTACTCGTACTCATCATCTTTTGCTTATCTAGGACCGGGTCACATGGGCAGCAGTCTCAGCAGAGACACCCAGACTTAAAAACCTGTTTAAACCCGGGAACAATCGGCTTTTAGTGACAGTTGGAACAGCTCACTGACCTGTTTAAAACCACGTCAAGCGACCCGGGTTATAATTGCCTACAAAAGGCTCAGCTCCAATTGGCATTTAGTGGGAACAACAAAGCCCGGTTAACACACTAATTTAAGTGATACCATTCAGCACATCATACAGACATCAACACAATGCGCCAGTTACAACTGATCTAACGAGCTAAAACAACTCTGTTTACTTTCAATAATCATGACACTGCACAGGGGAGAGAGATTCGGACAGATAATAGAATGAAACAATAAAGCATACTTACTAATTTATGGCTTCCTTACATGTTGCTCTTCATTGTTTACTGTCGGGAATTCTGTCCCTCTGGTGACAGCATCAGCGTTAACCCAGAGTGATAATGTCCCCGGACACGTAGCATCGGGTGCACAGAGGCTACACAGCTTGCCAGTGGGGGTCAGACTCAGCTTTCTTTTTCACCAGTGGTAAAGGAGTCACGTGTCGATTGTCAGTGGGTAGATCCATGTTTGAAAAACCCGATGTTAAAGCAGGGTACCAGCTAAGGGCCAACATGCTAAAATGCTATTACCTCATCAGGCTGCAGGGTGGAGGGGATGGACCAGAGCAATAAGCCAACCATCTAGCCCAGTTAGCCTAGCACTCATAAAGGGAGGAGCAACAACCAAACCACACCAACAAAACCAATTAGCTACCGATTAGTCTAAACTGTGCGGTAAGGGGAGGAGAAAAGGCAGGTTCTAACCAGTGAACAAAATAACCAATCCAGGTGTCAACCAATGACCCAGGAGCATGTGATAGATGGTGCAATCAACCTCAAGCATAATAGGATATGCAGTTAACCATTCCCAAATCCTCCACACAATGAAATGTATACAATCAGTCATGTTATATGGCATCCAACAAGTTAAACAAGTTACATTTGGGGTAAACATAACATCAAACCTACCTCTAAACAACGAAAGGAAGTCTCTTTACTTTTTGTTGCTCCCTCCGGTTGGAGTTAAGCTGGACTGGTTCTCAGTAGAAAAATCGGTGGCTGCTGTAGAAGGTGGATTTCTCTCAGCAATTCTCTCAAATCTTTGGCACCCCTTGTGGGCAAACTCCTATAGACCCTCAAGCACCCTGTAGAGGTCCAGTGTTGAAGGGCCAGGACAAAATGCAAACAGCTCCTCCTAAAGCTGAGGTTCAATAATCCCTGGCATAGGCCTTCCTGGGTGCTAAGATAAGTGATCCTTGTATAGTTGGAATTCACCCTCCGACCCATTTCTTAAGGAGGGGGGCCATCACCCCACTCTGTAGGTTGAAGAATGGTGTCAGCCACGACATCCCAACAACATCTACCTGCTTAGAGATCTACCTGCTTAGAGATCTGCTTAGAGTACCTAAGGTACTCTGAGCAGATCTCATCCATCCTCATGTATTGGCACAGTGAAGTTTTCTGACCATCTCAGTGACTTTGGCCTGGGTGATGAACAAGTCTAGCAGCGAGCACCAAATCTCTGCTTCTGCCACAGAAGGCAAATAAGCTGGATTGAGGAGATTCTCAAATTATTTCTTCAACCATCTGACAATGTACTCAGTCATGGTCAAAGACATCTTCAACATAGGCAAAGAGCATGGTCAGCTCAGACTCAATGTACTCTGGTTCATCCTTCCTCGTCTATACTTAAAGTACTAAGTCCTGTTAGTGTCAGCTTTGTTTTTATTAGCACTTTGATGCAAACATGTTGAATAGAAGTGCTACTTGAAAGGATAAAAATGTAACTAATCTCATAATAACAATAATAAAATATTAATAAAACTGATACAAATTAAATGTCGGGGTCTATTTGAATCAAAGAGTAAAATGGGATTGTCAAAGTTTCTTTGACAAGCAAATGAACCATCAACACCTTTTATGTGGATCTGTGAATGATTCCATTATTTTGTAAAAGCAGTAGAAAAGGCACAGTGGTTTAAAGTTAGTAATCTCTAAGATGTATTGTTTTAAGAGATCAAATTATGTAATGAGACTGTTGAGAATCCGAAACAGTAGGAATGAATAAAAAATTATAAAAAAAGAATAGAAATAAAAAATGTTTGGAAAACAAAAATGTTTGACATCCATTCACCTTCCTACATCTCTTAATCCTGGAAAAATCTACAAATGTTGTGTACATAAAGGGAATTGGAAACATTGCATTCATCATTGACCTTGTCTGTTTGTTTTTATGTTGTACTGAGATATTTCGGTTGGAACACTTTTAACTAAAAAAAGAGGACCCAGGGAAATTTTTAAAGTCAAGTGGCATAGGAAACTCTGAGAAATGCCTCTAGCAAGTTAAGGTTGTAGTTTCATGAGCTGAATAAAGAGGACTGTAGATTTTAACAAGAACTATATACTAAATGCTAAGGGGATGGATTGAGAAAAATTGTAAGGAAACGTGTGAGATGTAACTGTAATGAACTAGCAGTGGACACACAAAAATACACACATATCCTTTAAGAGCATAAGTTAGAGTAGTTAGAATTCTCCAACAAAGAAATCCCCTAAAAAGCAGAGTCTGTGGATTTTCTTCCTTTTACTTCTGATCAGACTGTAAAATCATTCTTAGCTGGACCTTTTTATGTTGTTATTTAGAACTAAATTTACAAAGACTTCACCTGTCTGTCCACCTCTGTAACAGCAAACTTAAACCCCAGGTGTAGAGGGATATCGTGATTATTAAAGGTCAAGTGCAGGTAATTTTTACCTCTTGCTTTCTGTGCAATCATTGTGACAACTAAAACCACGTCATCAACAATAATGTCTCTAGGTTTTCTCTTGTGCTAAGAGTCACCATTTTTATGCTGAGCTCAGTAATAAGAAGAGCCTAAGCTGTATTGTTTATTGCATGCACTTTATTCTTAGAGCAGTCACTCCTTTTTTTAGCCCATGAAACAAAAATAGTTTCAGGATACACAACTATTGTGTGCACAGCAATATGACTACTGCTGTCATCAGTGAGGTAGAGTGACTGCAAGGAGGTAAACATGCCAATTTACAGCTTAAAGTGGCTACTTTGCTACCAGTGAATGCACTGAGCTGTTTATTTTTAACTCATTCTATGTTTATCAGCAAAAAGAGCAAGAAATTCAACTTTGTTGTACCATGGGCTTATTTGCCATAGTAAAACATTTTCTTTCATTAAAGAAAAAAAGGAAAACATTTGCGATGAATTTGAAACATTAGCAAGTAAAATAATGTAAAAACACTAATGCGAGTTAAAGAAAATTTCAAATCATTAACTATTTAGATGACAGATATCCTAATCTATACTCTGATCTTGCAGAAGAATAACGAGCACTACATTTGTGATCTAAGAGCACTCAAATGTCCTTGTGACTTTTAATGGACATTAAGGTCTTATTCATGTTAGCATCAACTGAGACAGAAGGATAAGCCTGATTAATGAAAGTCTCAAAAATACAACACTACTGTGTCCATTTGTACAAAATTGATCTTACTATAAAAAATTGGGGTTCCAAAGCCTTAGGAAGAGTTTTGTAATTCAGCTTCTAGATCTATTCTTAATTGTAAATATCAAAGTTACAAAATGACAACACATTCAAGGATAGACAGCAAAACCCAGAATAAATATTCTTCTATATTGATTAAATCTTTATTTCTTTATCATTCTACATGCACTTGCTACCCCATGTATTGCATCAAGAAGTGTAACTAGCTGTTTCTAAACAGAACCCATAAATTGGACTACACATAAAAACAAGTCATAATGTCTCGAAGTATTTCTGAAAAGCCGCTACTCACACGTAAATTACAATCAGGACGAGTCATACCAGCGTGTGTCTCATTTTGTGTCACGACTATTATTGAGAAAATAGAAAGGCCTTATGTAACCTCTCACTCACTGGTACCCTGATCCTCCTAGCTCTAGACAAATGTCATGTTGAACCACTGTTTTCTCTAATTGTTGTTTCTCTGTCTCAGTTCTCTGTGGTTATCCAGTGCTACTGAAGCTCAGGTCTATATAGGGAAAAAGCTGAGCAATCTGATTTTGTAAAAGCAAAGTGAGGTGTTTTGAGAACTGCTGAAGCTGCAACGTGACTTTCCCTTTTAGTAAACCAGCTTTCACAATGACACACATCATTGGCCTTTTTATAGGAGCGGAGACACCCAGAGTGGAAAAGCAGCATGCTTTTTTACCTGCAGTTAGTAAGCGGAACGGTCAACAACAATGAAAGCATGTTGAGGTCTCTGCTTGACCACATCATCAAACGTGTGCTCTGAGGAGAAAGCTGCTTTTTTTCTTCATTGTAAATTATCTAGCAACTATCCTCTGGAGAGGTCACTTATAAAAGACATAGTTTTGTTTAGAAATGAAAGAGATAACACTTTCGTTATGTTTACAGCATTTTAAGTATTTGTTGGTTTAATCTTACAGATATATAAAAAAAAAGATTGAAGACCTATGCATGAGGTTGCAGTTCTTGCAAGAAAGCTTAGAAAGATTAGGTATTGGTGTCAACAGGAAACCCAGACCTGACTCAATAAGTAAGATCATTTTAATTTGCTCGAAAGTTGCTGTCAGATGCTCAGTTTATTTTATTTTGGATTCTTTGTATTGACATAAGCATATTTAATGTTTTTTGGGGTAAATGCAATAGAAAGAATTCATGATGTTTGATTTGCATTTATTTACTTTCAGCCCATGTAGCATCATAATGCAAGTTGAATTCGTCACAGAGGCAAACAACAACTACACAACAAGTCTCCCATCTACTTACCTAAAAAGCTCAGGCAGCTGTTGTGGCTTTCCTTTGAAGAACCTCAAAAGACAATTCAGCATCTAAAAGCCCATCTTCTCTCTAATTACACAGTCTATGTATTATAGGGCAGTCAAATAATTCTCAGTATTCAACTTTGTTTGCTTTGAGGTAGCTTGAAACACTTGCTGTTCTCTTTGTTCTTGATTACGGTGCAAAGGAGTAATTGTCGTAAACCATACTTTAAGATTAATTGTCCATGATTCTTTTTTTCCCTGAAAAGTCTGGAGAAGACTGCAAATGAGGGAAGATTGTGCATGTAGAATACCAGTGCATATTCCATCTGTACTGTTTATAAAAAATTGGAGGTTTACCTTCACACAAACTATGAAAGATAGAGTTTTTTTTTAGGTAGATAGTTTATAGTCCAGGCTATTGCGGTTCTCAAGGTCTGGTGTCCTGCACCTTTTAGATGTGCCTCTGCTTCAACACACTTGAGTCAAATAATCAGGTCATTAGCAGGACTCTAGAGAACTTGGTTGCATGCTGAGGAGATAATTGAACAATGGTATTCAGGCGTGGAAGCAGAGATGCCTCTACAATGTGCAGGACAATGGACCTCAAGGGCCAAATTTAAGGAATCCTGCCATAGTCCATAACAACTCTACTTGAAGGGAAGTATCCCTAGTCATAGGGTGAGAGGTGGGGTTAACTCTGCACAGGCTGCCAGTTTATCAGTGAGCAAAACAGAGTTACAAGGTACAGACCACCATACACATATATCCATACTCAAACCTAAAAAGAAATTTGGAATTTCAGGGAGATTTGTAAGGGAGCTTGAGAACCGATGCATGCAAGTTGCAGAAAATGCAAACTCTATAATGAAGTAGCCTTGGATTTAAACCCAGGACCTTCCTGCTGTAGCTAATTAGTGCTTTACTATGATTTACCAACAGTAGACTGGTCCTAGCACTTCATGAAAAGTCAGATTTTTCCCTTCCTTAACTACCGTGAATTCCACTGCTTTGCGGCAATCTGTCACTGTTTTTGGTAGACATAGCTTGAATTCTGTGGTCTACGAATGGCTGGTTGCGCTCACAAAGAGGAGAGGGAGGAGATGGGGGAATTAAGGCGTTAACGACTCAAGTTAACATATAAAAGGTTAGTGATCAGAACTCCAGGAATATCCTCATATGGATAAAATCAACCTACATCATCAATATAAAGCTTTGTCAGTTTCTAAAACCAGAGAGGAGGTCTAAAAGGAAACTAAAGCCTCTTTCCCACTGAAATTAGTGGGTTATTGCGGGGGATCACACATTTTAAATAATTGCTTAGTATGATGCTCTAAATCTGATTGAATTCAGAACCAATTGCTTTAGTATTCTCATTGTGCAAAAAACTGTGGAACTTTAGAAACTGTATTTAATATTAACTATTTATAAAAAGATGCAAAATAAAAATAATGAACATAATAGACTATAATTCAAATCTTCCATTTGGAGGTTATAAACAGTGCTACGTTACTACATGGGGGCATAAAGCTCCTTTAGTTTACATGGAATGACTCCAAATTTGCCCTTTTTGTAAGTGAAGTTAATGTCTAGACGCCACTGTGATATCATGCAATGTGTGGCTACTGCGGAAGAAAGGATGTGGAGCTACTTGAATCTTAAAAAATGATCTTCTGCAAAATGTAGTGCAAAAGCACACTTTCTTATGTATGTGCTTGTTTCACTTTACTTTTTTCTCAAACTTTGATGAAAAATAGAACATGTAGGCTATTACATGTAGGCCAACATATAACTGTACAACTAACCTGCTTCCATGTTCAAGCCAATCTAGATTTGACACAATTGCTGAATTTTTTGACCCACATTTGAGCATGCAGGAGTGAGTGCATGCACTGTATGTCACATAAATCAGAACTTGGAAGCAGGGCATTGTGCTGTCTGATAAAAGTAGAAAGATGCAGCCTTAGGCTTTATTTGACATTTTTAAGCATCCGGAATATGTGATAGGAAAGCTAAAACTCGGTGAGTCAGCTGCTTGGAGTGTTTACATGTGGATTGAAACTAACGGGGGAGAAGATTCTAAACCGATACTGCTAAATAAAGGTGAAGCTATTAGTCATACAGATCTCTAAAGAAAAGTCTCCCGGCAAAATTGAGTTTAAAATTATCCTATGCAGCAAGTTATGAAAGCATACAACCATACTCCGAAATAATATGCCTACACATAATCACATTTTCAATGTGTAGGAAGTTTAAAAGAAGGATTTGGGTTTGCGGGGGTGTGTGTGGGTTATAACCTTCTCTGTTGTTGAGTAAGTCTGGAAGGGAAAAGGATATATTTCAGATAAAAGTGGATTAACAGCAGGACACAGAAGACCCTCCCAGCCTCCTTCTTCTGCGTCTGACTTTGGGTGAACAACTCATGTTTTTCTGCCGACAAAACGAGAAAGACGCTTTGGATGCTCACAGAAAAAGAAAATACAAATAATGAAATATCCACAATAAAGGCAAAAGTTTACATTAGAGTAATTAGTGGTTTCACTTTATTACATCTTTTAAAGATTCTGATAAAAAAAGTTTGGAGTCCTTAAATTCATTTTTTGTGCTAAGAATATCTCTGTTTTAATTCCTTCTTCAGTTTGACCAAACCAGGGCCCAATTTCCACAAGTAACTGCTGTAGTTTGTTAGTTTGGTAAAAAAAATGAAAAAGAAAAACAAAGGTTCTCAGTTCCTTTTTGCCTGTGCTTGTGTGTGTGTGTAAAGAATGCCTCAGCACAACAAATTCAGTCACTGAATACTGCTTATTCTTCTACCTTGACCTCTACACAAAAGCTAGTTGGCCTTCTCTGAGTGTATGTACTGTAAGAGTCTATTAATTTGATGACCATGACCTATAAAGCACTCACTTGTAGTTAAATGCATTAAAGGCATATGAATAATTTTGCAAGACAGTGTATGTGCTGGACATTATGTAAAAGCAAACTGACTAATTTAAGAGTAGAAAAATGTTTTGTTTTTTTTTGAGCTTTTTACGGCACTAGTGGCTAGTTTTTTCTGACAGTAGGCTGACAGGAAAGGGGGTATGAGAGAGGGGGAGAGACATGCGGGAAAGGACCACAAGCCGGATTCGAACCTGGGTCACCCGCGTCGAGGACTAAGGCCACCTGCACGCCCAGAGTAGAAAAATGTTTAATCATTTCAGCTGTTTTTGTTGTAAACTTTCATCAGGTCAAATGTAGACCATGTGTAGAGATCATTGCAAAAGTGCTGATTCACTGCTGATTCAAAAGTTGTGCCAGTCTTCCAACTACTTTTTGTGTATTCACATTTTTATTTTGTACAGATATTGATAATACATTTTGCTGTTTGAGGGAAAAAAAATCGTTATAATTACCTTCCTCATGTCTTGCTGCACACCCAGATACATGCTGTCATACAGGTTCATGGGCACTGTAATTAGCAGCAGCTTACATTTTGGTTGTTTATTTTGCAACTGCTGATCAGATTTGAGAACTGCATGTGCTCAGATCTGACCAGAAAGAACTAGATCTTCTGGAAACAACCCTTACCTGAATGCAAGATTAGCCGTCTGCACAGAGCACAGGGCAATATAGTGTGGATGTAGGGCAGCTAGAGAAGGGACATGTGGTTTAAGTGGATGACAAAACAGTAAACATGACCTATATTGCTTCTACTGCTCCCTATGTTTGTATGTTTTTTTTTTTTTTTTTGTTCTGGGGGATTATCCTGACCAGGAATGGAGAGGTTTATTCTTAGAGTTAAGATCCTTTTAAAAGGACTACTGCTGCTATATTTATCCAAGAAGGAGTACAGTTTCCATGTCTGGCTAACAGAGTTACTAAAAGGAGCACTGTCTGAATCTGTTAAAGTATATTCAGCTCAGTGCAGAACTTGAGGTTCTCTCATGTGCTTTAGTTATGCAATAGAGGTCGCTCTGAGGACATGCCATTGATAATCTGGCCAATTTGTGTTGACTAATGTTAAGCACCTGAATCTTGGTTGTCCTGCTAAATGCAGTAAACTATTCATCCTGAAAGAAAGTGTTCTTATTATTGGATAAAAGTTGAAGCTGCAAACAATAGCAGAAGGTTCTGCAACTTTAGCTGTAACTGTCATTTATGCAAAATGATTGTCACCATTTAACTATATGACTGTGTGTCTGCAACTCTTCTGTTTCAAAGTTGTAGTTTTTTGTTGTTTCTGTTTAAGTATTTTTTAACAGACACTTTTATGAGTTTTTTTTCTCTCTTTGAGTCAACTTAAAGGAGGGGTTAGAAGGGTGGAGGCAAGTTTTGATTTTGACAGAACAATGAGGGCGGGAAAAGTCTGTGTGAAATTTTAACTCATTTTTAAAATGCTAACCACAAGAAAGTATAATAGCTCTGCTTTTAACAGAAATGTCTTTTCTGGGTGTGGAGACAATGGATACCTTATGAGTTTTGTCCGTTGAACATGTTGGTTTAGCAAAGGATGTGCATGTGAATGAAAATTTCATCAGTGGGTGTGTGTGAGCCATCTGTCTGAGTGTGTATCGGTCTGTGGGAGTGTGTGTGTCTGTGTCCCTGCCTGTCTTGTGAACAGTCTGTTTGCGGGTGTGTGTGAAGAATGAATTACCAGTTTGGTTCCAATGAGCTAGACATCTATAAGTCACCAATTCCCTATATGTCAAAAAAGCAAGTACAAAAAAGAGGCACATAGGCACACTTGCATGCACATATGCAAATAACTCCATAACAATTCTATAATTTGGAAAAAAAAATGCTTTTTTTTTCTAAAGTGAGATGCATGGGCATCACACATAAGAGACGTAAACATGTGTCTGACAAATGTACTCCACTCTAAATCTGACATGCATTTTAAATACTGGGAACATTGTGTTTTACACAGAATGCCTCAAATGAATCCCACAGACAACTGGTTGAAAATGAAAAAGCCAGATAGACCTTAGATCTCAGCTGACAAACTATCAAAGAACAGTTGTGTTCTAGAATATCACCTGCTTTGACCTATTCAGCAGACTGATAGACACCTTAGATAACCAAGTCTTGTTTACAAAGTACACCGTTACTCTAGAAGACTCCTGAAAGTATATCAACTGCATGGACACTGAAGGCATAACGTTACATGTTCAATAAATAGGACATCTTATGTAGTCTTGTTTGCAGTTGCAGAACTGGGACTTAAGCAACTTTCCACTTGCTTTAGATGTATTTTTAGATAAGGGCAGTCATTACAGGTGTTTTCATTAAGATCAGGGCCTTTCTCTGGGTCTCTCTTCTTTTTATTACTTATTTGTCCTTAATAAAAGGACAAAAAATAACTTATAAGGTACCCTTATACCCGTCATGGCATTATAGGTAAAAAAAAGGATATATTTTATGTTATCCTATCTTATCTTACGATTTATATCTCCACATATTAAGCAAAGGCAGGCTGGTGGTTCATTTCTACCTGTAAATACCAGAAACTTACAAAGTCATGAAACAATCAGACGGAATTAACTCTGTAGAAAACCTCAGTAATAGATTATGTGTCACAGCTTTTCATGCATATCTCATAAAGGTCAAAGTTCACAGCTTATATCAGCACATGCCATTGGTAAGCTTTTACTATGTTTTGCAAAAAGATTTATAACTGTTAAAGTTTTTTACCTTTTCATGTGATAGTCATACATTTCCTTGAATTCTATTGGAATGGGAGGCACTTTTTTTTTGGTTATCAGGCTTCTCTCATGTGGAACCAGTTTCCAATTTTAATCAGTGGAGCAGATTTAACCACTAATATGTCTATCTAAATCATCCCATTATAATTTAGTGGTATCTTTAGTGGCATTGTCCTGCTAAAGACCAAAGCATCTTTTCAGCCCCAACTGCACCAAGAGTACTCCTGCTGGTTGACCAGGCTTCTTTACTTGTTTCATTTATATATGTATATACTGTATACATATTCAAAAGCAATGCATTTTTTTATGTATTACTTTTATCAAGTGTAATTTATTTCACTTGCAGCTGTTTTTTTAATGTAAGGGTATGTACACTTTAAAGCACACCTGTGTATAATCTTTTAATAAAATATACTGCAGCTCGTTCCCTCTATTCGGAAGCTCAGATTCTTTTATTTGTTCCAACAACCAGATAGAAAACAAGTGGGGGGCACCAAGGCAGTGGAACAGTCTACCTCTGCAGCTATGTTTAGTCGACTTTATAGACTTCTTTAAAAAGCAGTTAAAGACTTTTTTGACAGATCATTAGTTGAATGACTATTTTCAATGCCATTTTAGTTTTATTATTGTTTTATTCTAATTGCTGTCTTACTGGTTTTCCGTACAGCGCTTTGTGATTGCTTTATCTGTATAAAGGTGCTTCTTGTGCCAGGAATGTGTGGGTATTGTATGTCTGAAGCTGAAGTCACCTGCAGTTTTGTCTGTGGGAAGAAACAAACCTCAGCATCTCAGCCTACATTACAGACCTGCAAATGAGAACAGCAGCATTCGCTTTCCCCCAAACATACATTTGCAAACTTCAAGTGCCTTGTTGGTCTTAGTGGTATTGTCCAGTGTACATGCAAACTCAAAAACCACATAAAAGATTACTAGTAAGTAGAAGTAGTTTATGAGTAAGAGAAAATCCGACTGATATGCCTGAAAACCCCACAGAAACACCTGCACACAGATTAACCACACAAACATTTTCTGTAGTTTGTTTCACAAGTAGTGTTAGCATAAGGAACAGAATCAGACATTTTCTTTCTTACAAGGTTTGGTGTTCTAATAGAAAATCATCACTGAATATTTTGCAACTAGGGGGAATATATCCTCTGAAGAAACCAGAAAGATACATAAGATAATATTTAATGAGAAAAATGTCCAGGTGTTTAGTATCAAAGCCAAACACTGCAAACAACACTGTTATTAAAAATGGGACAAAAATAAAGAAAATATGCATTAATAAGGAGTTTTTCAGAGTTTAAATCAAAATGTGGTCTTTAAGATATAACATTAAACTTACATAAAAAGAGCATTAAAATATGCATATTAAAGCTGAAAAGACAAAAGGGGAAAATTCTATGCATGACAACATACAGATAAGAGAACATAACAGATTAATGTAACCTTATGAAAATGATAAAACTAAATAAGAATGATAGAAAAAAAACATTTTTAAATGCAATGAGAAAAAATAATAAATAAAAACTAATTTGGACAGAGCTTTGCAGATCCTAAAAGTCCAAATGGGACAGGTTGAGGCAGCATCACATGTTGGGGATGTTTCATTGGCCTGATGGGAAGCTGGTCTGAACTTATGGGAAGAATAACAGACTTGCATCTGTAATTCCACCAAAGTATTGAGTCAGAGGGGCAGAAAACAAATAACAGCAAACTTACAGATACGTTTCTGTAACACAAAAGTTCATTCCTCTCAATCATTACGCTCTACTTTGTGTTAATCTGTTACATAACACCCCCCAACAAAAAATATATTACTTAGCAAGAAAATAAAAAGGTTTGTAAAAATCCAAGCAGAACCTCAGGAGCCAGAATATCAGGTATGGTGAACATGAGTCCTATCAGCCTTCTGCGAATATGAAAGTTTCAAACTATGACAAAACAGGTATTAGTCTTCTAAACACTTGAGCTGCTTTAAACAATTGGACGGGAAGTTAATGCAAAATTGCTCACAGTACTGGATAAATGACCTTTCTGTTCCCCAGTGCTCATGACATCTCCTCTGCAGGCAACTAGATAACCCCCCC
>JAUZNJ010029594.1:0-15323 GCA_034780135.1 Jordanella pulchra | reverse complement strand
ACTTTTTCCAACTCAGTTTATCATTTATTTAAATGTATTTATTGAACTTGCACCTTTCATTATCACTTAAATCCATATTATGACAGATTTTTATAAACAAGTCGGTGGAGAGTTAAAGATTTCCCCATATTGATTTTAATATAAAATTATAATATCTTGGATTGAGAAAGAACAGCTAACCTTAGAAATACGTAACTTTCTTAAACAAAAAAATCGAATATATTTTCTCCTTTTTTAACTTGTGTCACGCTGGTAGAAGTGTATTATAAAGGGTGTCTGTTAAATTGTTTCACCACCCACAATATTTAGGCATTGGTTCATTGCATAAGGTTTTGTATGCAAGCATATATCTATATATTTCAATCAGACTTTTTTTCTACATCTGTTCTGAATCGTTAAAATGCTCCCAGGTGAATCTTGATTTACTCTAATGAGGAGAAATGTGTGAAACAGGCCAACAGGGAGATAACATAACCATGGGTGCTACTATCTCGGAGTAGATGTGCTAACAGTTATTTCCATTATTGGGCCAAAACACTCCATGGAAAACAGAGTACATTGTCACTCTTTTACACACTTTCTAGAGAGATATAATCCCTGAGGAAGAGAGGGGTCAAGTTGGGGCTGTCTAACCAAAGTAAGTGATAGTTTAGGACATTGTCAGTTTCCATCACTACATCATCACCAGGAACATCCGACAAGAAGCTGATGAAATTCCAACCACCCTATTCCTCATTTCTAAATCTTACTGAGGTTTTTTTTTTCTCAGCATGATTATGATGATTATATGATCCCTAGCCTCACGCAAAGATGGACCCTCAGGCTGCAGGGGTTGGATGAGAAAAAAAAAAATACAATTCCAATCAGCAACGCAAGAGCAGATATTAGTTGTAATGTGGATGAGATTATGTGGCCTAACAGACATGAACATCAGGGAGTACAGAAAGATTGATCTGTAATTCTTGCAGCACTGCATGTAAAGTTTTCCCTAAGGAGATTATCCTGTGTTCACATTTTTATTTTGTTTTTTTTATTTCCTGATGCTATGCTGTACTGTCTTTTTTTCTGTATCAACAAATTACAGAACAAACAGTAAAATGTAAATGACAGTCTTTTCTAGTCCAATGCAATCAATCTAAAATATACATGAGGCAAGGTCGGTTTGGCATATTCAGTATCCATAACTTCTACAGTAAGGGACAACATCAACAGTCTAACAACGTTGTCAAACAATGTAATATATTCAAAAGAACCAAAATTATTTTAATTTTGTAATTTAAAAGCATTAAGTTAAAAGCTCAGATAGTAGGGCTTTGAGTCTGTAGAGACAGCCCGGTGCTCAGTGAAAATAATCAGCTGTGGTTCCATATTTTTGGTTCTCCAAACAAACAAAATTGATGCATACAATCCTTTTACTTTTCCATCTCAGTGCAGGAACAATGTGTGCCTCTATACATGCCCAAACAGTCCTCACATCCACTCTCCATTTTATATCAGGTCAAAGAAGATTGTCAGGATCAAAGAAGGGCAGCTTGTTGTTATTACTAGCATATCTTTTTTTCTTTATTTTCCCTCCACAGTATTGCAGAAGCGAGGCAACATGACACGCAAACAGGCAACAAATGCATGCAGAGTCAAAGATAAGTGAGCCTTGGGCAGTGAGTAGGAAAGCTAATGCCATCTGGTCCCCACTGTTCACGCTGAGCAACAGTCAGGTCCACACCTGGGACGTTGGTGATGCCTATAAATTCTGTCGGACCTCCGACTGAACACCCACCTGCCCCCGAACACTGCCCAGCCTCATCTAGCAAAATCAATTCATGTTGATTAAAACAAGACCCAAGTAGAGATCATTTTACACATATGCATGACACAGATGTGATACATCAAATACCCAATACACTTTTCAGCAGTGGTCCTGATGAGTCATGCCATGGTAAACCTAATCACCAAAATAAGCTGAAAACAAGCTCAAAAAGCAGTAAGTAATTATTAGTTTATGAAATGCTACCTAAATTTGTCATAATCGGGTCTATATAGTGGTATTTTAACAACTGACTGGAAAAATACTCCAGAATTAAACATACTATACAAAATTCCCATAATAAACATTTTCTGTTTTTAGACTGTTTCAAAATCCTTCCCTAGGTAATGTTATTTGAGGAAAATACACTCCCCCCCGGGTCACTGTATTGTTGATTAATTTTTCTGTGTGATTACACATCTTTCTCCCGCACTTGCTCCATATCTGTCAAGCGGCGTTAAGAAGTTTTGCCGATTGTCTGAGCATCGAGAACTTTTGCAGCTTGACGCAGTGCATCAACCAATCAGAAGACTGATCCACAGGTGTTTTTAGAGACAGACACTACATGCAAGCTGTGATCACTTCTGCAGAGTTGACTGCATATGAAAAAAAAATTATGTAAAGGGGTTGAACTCCAAAGGTTTAAGAAAAAAAAGCTGGGAGAATGGTTTGTTACGGCAAGAAAAAGAGAACGAGCTCTGATCATTCACTCCACTAAAAGAACAGAGCAGATAAACAACCAGAGCACAGAGCAAACAGAGCATCTTGACCAGCGTTTTACCCAGCATCCAGTTTTGGGCATTTAAGCGTTTTTTAAGCCCAGATCGCACTTGATCCAGCAAACAAACCAACAACATTTCCTTTTGTTGTGGTTTTGTCTTCAGTAAACTAGCTCAGTCTGATACTGAGGCTGTCAGTAGTCACTACTGCTTGTTCCAACAAATATCCCTGTCTCACAATTATTAGAGATTGAGAATTAGATAATTAAAAAAAAATCCTGTATCCACATTATTCTGTGGATCATTACCAAAATTAAATGGGTTGTTCCTTGGACTGAGGTGCATCTTTGGTCAACAATTCATTAAAATTCGTCCTTAACTTTTTCATTTATGCAGTTCAAAGAGAAAAACGCACACACCAACAAACAAACCTCCTTGGCTGTGGTAAAAAGGTTAAAACATTTAACAACAATAATAATAAATAAACACCATTAATATGACTAGAAATAAAACACAAATAATCAGAAAATGTTTTTTAACTATGTTTTACAGCTTTGACAGCAATAATCAACACAAGTTCAGCTTCACCTTGTTATAGAAAATGTCTAAAACTCACTTAAAACACATCCTACAACACTTGGCTTAGCCCATGACTAGTTCTTGTTGAGGATAGGTTATATCATGTTGTGATATCATTCTTTGGTGAGAAGATTGAATAATTTATTGTGGCATTTCTACAAGAAAATGTGGCTTCATCAAGGTTATTTACCGTATGAATCCCTCCCTCCTTCAGAAATCTAAGAGCATTCATGTTTTCTTGGAGTCCTTGAATATTGTTGCACTTCTGATTTGTTTTTGCTGGATGAAAGAATGTTTATTCATATACAAATGTATATATATACATATATTCTTCTGTAATGAATTCAAGGACTTATGATTAACCTTCCCTATAAGCAATAAAAAACACGTGAAAGAAGAGACTTATTAAAGAAAGAAGATTTTTTTTTTTTAAATTAAAGTCAGTTTCCTAAGCAACCACAAACTGATGGGGTGAACATGATCATGTAGGTTTGAAAGAGAAGCATCCACCACTCCTTTGTTCTTTTATATCCTTCATCTCATCTCTACAAATCCACCTTTCCTAAATTGTTCTTTCTCAATAAAGATAAAGTTGTGCAAAAATGCTTCCTATGTATAAACTTTAAAATGCTGCTAATTAAATCTTACTTACAAAACCTTGCAAAAGCATTACTACTGTGAGTTTTTCTACATTTTTATCTGCTAAAAACAGAAACCTATTCTAAAATGTATTTTATAGACATTTTATGTGCTTGACTAATATATGGAATAATAATGAATCTAATATGTGGGTCTTTCTTTGAGTTCAGAGTGTATTTTCATCCGATTTACAAGGTCTGCGCTAAAATTCTTCTTTTCTTTTCTTTTCAAAATAGCTGATAATCATTATCTTGGTATGAGATAATTGATGACAAGCCATTTTAAAGTCTCACTACATATTTTCTCTTTCATTTAGATATTAGTTGGACCGTTGTATTTTTTTTTTCCTAAATCAATCCACTCAGCTTTAAATTATCTTCTACCTTGATTTCGCCGCTTAAAGGGGAACCTGAACTTGAGTCTCGATCTTCGGGGAATACTTTCGCTTTACGATTATTCTGTATTTACCTCCAGATGTTCCATGCATTCTATAATAGGGTGATACATTTAATAACTTTTAGATATTCAAAGCTTGGTATAGAGTTTTATAACATAATTGGGCTATAAACTGCTCTATAACTTTACCCCTGACCTGTCTGGTTCGTTACACAGCCTTCATAAAACTAAAGGTTCACTAACAAACCTTTAAGGTATTCACAAAGCAGCCATAATTGTACTGAGATTAACTGAAGAATATCTCCCTTTCTAGGTCTCTTTTTATAAACCACTAATTGTCAAAATATCTAAATAACAGTCAGTCCGCTAATCCATCCATTACCTCATTTGGCAGGATCTATAAATGTCCATTATCAATATACACTGTATGTGTAAGTGTGCTATATATTAGGAAAGGCATCGTTAAAGTTTAGAGAGTCTTAACCTCAAGTCAGTCAACAAGTCATTACTGATGGATGTAATCTATTCAGGTATGAATCATCAAACAAATCTACATGATACAGGCTCAGAGATCCAAGCATCTCTGAACCTATCATTGATTATCTGGTGCCATGTAACCCACTCCTGATTTTAAATCATCCAGCTCTGAAAGGTCATGGGATTTTTGCTGCTGCAGTTGCATTTCAAGTCACCATGAATGAGTCCTTCCCATTGCTGTGCTGAAACACAGGCAGCACTCTTACCCAGTGACAGAACGGGAGGGAGAGAGGAAGAGAGAAAGAGGAAGAGACAGCACTCACAGCATACAGAGAGAGGTAAAGAAAAAAAAACAGTTTGAGTGGGAGAAGAGTGTGACAGCACCAAATGAGAGGAGGAGGAGGGACAGAGTGGCAGGAAAAAGGGAGGGAGAAATGCAGAGGGGGATGGACTTGAAGTAAGAGAGGGGAGGGAGTATCAGAAATGGGAAAGTAGATGAGAGGGAGAAGTAAAAAGGGAAACCGAGGGAGCGCAAAAAACCCAGAGAGGACAGCTCAGCAAACCAGCAGCATTCCTCTCACAAGTCCAAAGATCCACAGTGAGAGAAAGCTGAGCTTATCAAGTGGGAGAAAAACCCCAGAAGTTGTATTTTTATGTCTTCCTTTACCCTTTGAGTTAAGAATCCTACTCTTCTCTGAAGAGAAAAGACACCAAGATAGAGGACTAAGAGAGCTTCTGCAGCCTCTGTGTGCCTTGAAGGAAAAGATGGATTCAGACTCTGGAGAGCAAAGTGACGGAGACATCTCTGCAGGTAAGCTTTAAGACTCATTTTATATTCATGCACTCATCTCTGATGTGTATTTGTTCAATAAAAGAGTCAAAAAAAGTTTATCACTTTAAATAAAAAAACTATACAGCTATGTTTATAAGTTATCAGGCACCCAAAGATGCAACTCTTTGCAGTACTTAGAAGATTACTCCAAAGATGGTAAAATATGTCGAGGTTTTTAATAACTTCATTGAATGGCCAATGTTTCCTGAGATCTTGGAAAGACGGGCTTTGATGCTGGTGACAGGCACAGCTTCACTGGGTATCTGGATGAAAGCTGCCTCAGTCACCACCAGGAACAGGCAAGCTCTGACACGTGCAGCCGTTTTTTTCATCAACACATCAAACTAAAAGATACTGTAGTATCTCTGAACGCCTGGATCCTCTGCTGTGTTCCTGATGCAACCCACCCTATGAGAGCGTGAAAGCGTTTCTTGTTGATATTCAAAGAAGTTTCAAAAAAAGAGAAAGATTTGTGGTGTGAGTGCACAGTGCAAAAGTTTATTGCAATAATGAGTAGAGTTACACATTAAACACTGAGGCGGACTTTTACTGCAGGCTCTTATCTAAACTATGGATCTTTATAGGATCTAAAGCAAGGTGGGATGAAGCAGAGTGCAGAAACATTTAATAAAACCACTACACAGTAA
The DNA here is from genome assembly GCA_034780135.1 of Jordanella pulchra. NCBI lineage: Eukaryota > Metazoa > Chordata > Actinopteri > Cyprinodontiformes > Cyprinodontidae > Jordanella > Jordanella pulchra. Next base: position 9,230 of record JAUZNJ010029594.1, on the reverse strand, counting down.
ATTGCATCAACATCAACAAGTGAAACATTTCTCTCCTGTTGTTGTGCACGCAGCTTCCAGAGATCTGCTTGATCTTCCACAAGGCTGTCGCTTGCAAAATTAGGAAACAAGCCTTAGGTTTCAAACAGCTTTGTTATTTGAATTATTGTTTTAATCTTCTTGATGTTGATCTGGCCTTTCTCTTGGACAATATAAAGCTTTCTGTATTAATTATGCTCTAATGAACCATCTGTCTGTCCATCTGGACCTTTGTCTGTCTGTCGATCTGTTTATTTGAAAAGGAAGAGGAACCTGAACTAAGAGGCTTAGTTTTAGCTTTATTCATATCATCCAAATATATTATAATATAAAACAAAAAAAAAACAGGTCAGTGTTTGGTTGATTCTTCCTTTTTTTTAGACTAGTTCTTGCTCTTGAATCTGACAATACAAGGGAAACAGCATCTGTGCACTGGGTATGCGACTCAGAGCTTTCAGAAACATGTCAATTTTCCTCTGACAAATCAAAAAGGGATGTAATAAAGGCTGTAGGGTGGTGGAGGGTAGAGATCCCTTGCTGCAAAAAAAACAAGACTGATTTCTATCGAAGGCAATTAGGAGAGGTACTGTATTATTATTACTCTAAGTCTCTGAAAAACCCTTCGCAGTAGTTAGTTATCAGAGGTTACCTCCAAAATATGAACGTGAAGGATTATATGACCAGCCTGCACTCTTCACCTCTACCCCATTACACACACATGTCAATCAATCAATTAGTCAATCAATCTTCATTATGCACAGCAAGTGACCAACGTGCTTTAAAGGTAAAAAACAAAAAGCAAACAATAAATTTATATAAGCAAAAACAGTAAAAAACAAAACACATAATATTACAGGATAAAACAGAGCAATAAAATCAGAAACAAACATAATAATTCTGGCTTAATGCTTCAGCTCACCAGAGTTAAAAGCCAAAGAAAATAGATGTGGTTTTTAAAAATAGGTTTAAAATCATCCAAGCTTCTGGTGGATCTTATGGGTAGTGGGAGACTGTTCCACAAACTGCAGCTGAAATAAACTTGGTCTAATTTAGTCACTAGTTCAGTTCTGGGAACGACTAAAAGGGATCAGAGTGGAAATGAAGTCAGTGACACAGTGGCAAACAAAAATATATCAGTTTATTTGTGCCAAAAAATGCTGGTTGCCATTCCACAGCAGTGTTTGATCAAACTGTTTACCATCATGAGGCAAAGCTTCCAGTAGGCTCTCCCATTTGCTATTGATGTGCCTGTTTATAAATGAATAGATTCTAAAATTCCTGATTTGTCCCATTTTTTCTCATTGTAGTAATTCAGTCTAATAGACAACAAAACAAGACTCAATAGCAGCACAAACTGGTGGCATCAGCAGAGATAATCTGGCATGTTTTAGAGGCTAAGTCCACAGAGTCAAATCTGCTGCTCAACCTACAAATTAATTTTATTCACAATTCTTACACAACTTCGGTAGAAATAAACAAGCTTTCCTGTGGTAAAAAATATACATCCAAGATCCATTGCTTTAACTTTGCTTCCTTTTTGAGTTTAGTATATTTTTAGTATGAATAATTAAAAGGATAGCGCCTATGTTTATTTGCTTATTTATTCATGTCATTTTGTTCTCCTTCATGACCTTCAGATTGTTCGGTTCCCTTTACTCTCTCCCAACTCCATCTCAAACCCACATGAAAAGCTTCTACAGTCCATTAACATTCCTGAAACTTTCTGGCTCTTGGTTTTGGTGTCAATTATTTTAAATGCTTTCAGGAGGCATACCTGCATTTGGCAGGGATAACGTTTTCTTAGTTACCTTCATGTTGAAAAGGGCTCTAAAAGGTAGAATATTTCTGCAGATCGAGAGGCAGCTAGAGCCTGACTCATTCTCACAATGCATCATGTTTTGTTCCTGTGCTGCAGTTCCTGCTCCTCAGTCTGCTGTCAGTGAAAGGAACACTGCTGTGGCTCAATTTATCCACTCAAATCCTAATATGAGAACCTCTAAAGAATCTCCTAAGATATTTATTTTAAACCCTTTTTCGAACACCTACTCACTCTTTGCTGTGATGATGAGGCAAGTGTGATTGAGCTCAGCTCGACTGGTACATACCCTGTTCCATGGCGTCAGGAGTATAAACACAGAGAGGGATTTTGTTTCAGGTGGCTCTCACTCGTCAGCCTTCAGCTCTGGCCTTCAGTCACTGATAATTGCGCCGTTGAGAACATTTCTGTGCTGAATTTATTTCACCCTCACATTTCTGCCCATAAGCCATAAATCACAGTTTATTTTCTTCACTTTTTACAAAGGCCATGCTGAGCACAAAAAAATAAGGCATGCATTTGGTTTATTGAGCCGTTGATCAAACTGCTTTTATGCAATATTTCAAGAGTTTGTTTTCAATACAGCTCATCAGAAACGGGTTACGATGTTTTTAGGAAACATTGAGAAGCTGCAGTCATGGGAATACTTTTGCTGACACAAGGGAAATACAGTTTTTAGTCACCTGAGGGGAGACTGGTTTGGTAATGCATGCATGAACATCGAAACAGTACATAAAGGTAGTTCCCTGTGTGCACTTTGTATTTTGTTGTATGTAAACATGAAACCTCCTGGCAGTTCTAGCAGCACAGCATTAATCTCTGTCCCAAGAAGCGATCGCTTGGTTGTAATGCTTACAATGTTGATAAAATCATGCTGAAACCAGTTCCAAATTATCTGAACCATCACAAGATATGCCTCAGATGTTTTTTTTAATATGTTTAGGATTTGCTTTCTCTGTTTTTATAGAACGACTGAAAACAGCTGATTAAAGCACTAGCCTAATCACTGAGATATCACTTGATTTATTAAAAACAAATTTATAGAAAAAAAAGCTTTTACAACTTCTACAAAAAAATATCACACAGTGTATTCAGTGAATTTATTTTCCAAAAAACTGGTAAGCATATCTAGGCTATGTTCTTCTTTTTGCTGTAAATTTAAATGTCAGCAATAAACCTTTCTCACCTTTGGCTCCGGATGTCATGTCCAGCCATTTTGACAGTTAGCCCTCCTTACTTCATGGGATTAACAATAACAAAACACAGTGATGTAGTTCACAACAGGGGGAAATGTAGTAGTTTTACTAAAATCTTACTAAAAGGACCACAAAATGTACTTATTTTCCTTGCAAATGTTTGGAGAATCAAGAGTAACAAGTTACTAATAAATCATGAGGTAATGATCTGGTTATGAGCGGATTTAGTTTGGATGAAATGTGTTAGTTATATAAATACCTGGCTCTAGCAAGAAAGTAAAACATAACAATAATAAAATATCGAAAGAATATATTGCCGGTCTCCTTTGAAAAGGTCAGAAAATGCATTCTAATGGTACTTGACCGATTTAGAGGACAAACAATAATGCATTCTCTTTGTTCTCAGAAGTTAGATTTTCATAGTTATCAGTGAGAAAAAACACCAAGTATAAAGACAAAATACCAACTGGGCAAAGTCTGGGCTCAGCAAGGGTTGTTGAATTTAGTATCAATATGGTTAAACATTGAGATAATCAAGCAAAGGTCCTTAGGTGAAGCATTAGGTCATTAACAGCTCTTTTAATGGTTTCTATCTCTTTGAACTCTATAGCCAAAAAAGTATTTGAACATGAAATTTGTGAGAAATCTCTGTTTTGTTTTAAGTTAATGAAATTAATAGAAATACTATATTATTGGATTTTAATGCTGCTGCAATGACAAAAATTTGCAAATCCAAACGTTTTTGAATCTTAAAACTGGAATGTGAGCGTCTGAGTATAGAATTTATCTATTTTAAATTCAAATCGTCCCACTTCAGAGGATGAATGAGAGCACATACAATTAGTCACAGTAAGAGAAACAGGGCTACACTGAAAAACAGGCCAAGCTCCAAATTCTAGAAACAAAGGTGATGATAGTAGCAGCACAACTGAAATTTCTTTCCAGGATGGCGCCAGGCCAAACAGTAACAGACCAGATTCAGCTACTATGATAAAAAAAAAAACAGAGAGAGTCCAGCAGTCTAAGCCTAAAGCAGTATAACTATAGAGATCGCCCAGGATAACCGGAGCCATTCTAACTATAAGCTTTATCAAAAAAGAAATGGTGTGAAAATTTTATTCCTAGTCTTAAAAGTAGACAGGGTATCTGCCTCACGGACTAAAACTGGTAGTTGGTTCCACAGGAGAGGAGCCTGATAACTAAAGGATCTGCCTCCGATTCTACTTTTAGAAATTCTAGGAACCACAAGTAAACCTGCAGATTGTGAGCGAAGTGCTCTGTTAGGAACATAAGGAACAATCAGATCTCTGATATAAGAGGAAGCGTGGCCATTTAAAGCTTTATATGTTCGAATGAGAAATTTAAATTATATTCTAGATTTAACAGCCAAAGAAGAAAGGCTAAGATATAATTTTCATCAGAACTCTGACTGCAGTATTCTAGATAAGCTGAAGGCTTTTAATTGCAGTTTGTGGACTTCCTGATACTTCCTGTAAAGAGTTACAATAAACCAGTCTTGAAGTAACAAATGCATGGACTAGTTTCTCAGCATCAGAATAGTTCTAATATTTGCAGTATTCTGGAGAACAAAGCAGGAAACTCTAGAAACCTCTTAGATGTGAGATTTAAATGACAGTTTCTGATCAAAAATAACACCAAGATTTTTTACTTTATCATCTGAAATTAATTGAATCCCATCCAAATGAAGTGAGCAATGCCCTTATTTTTCAGAGACTATGGTCTAAAGAGAATAACTGTTAGTTTTATAGATAGATATAGCTGAGTATCATCTACATAGCAGTGGGAATTAATCCCATGCTGTCTAATAATTCTACCAATTGGGAGCATATATATAGTAAAGAGAATTGGACCTAGCACTGATCACAGATGATTAGATATAGGTCTATAATTGACCAAGTTATCTGGGTCAAGACACGGTTTCTTAAGTTATGTAATTAAAAGCTCTTTTTGAATGTCAGGAGATTAGAATTAGTTGGTTGATTAGCATCAGCAAATGCTACCCAAACCTGTTAAATTAAATTAGTTAGTAAAATAACTTTAGGCTTATTTTTTTATTTGTTTCTTAGTTAAAAATTGGTTATTTTATGTGTTACATAGGATTGCACCTAAGTAACACAAAATGTACTTTATTTAAGCTGTTGTAAATGACTGTTTTTAATCCTTGAAGATAAGCCTGAGTTTTATAAATCAGCAGTCTGTATCAAAATGAGGCACCATGCTGTTCTAAAAAAAACACAAAAGCCCTGAAATTCCCTTTAAAAGCTTTGTAAACTTATTTCATTTTTTGTTTTCCTCAGTTTATTTTCCATTAATCACTGCGTGACGCAGTGAGCAAGCCTCTGTCCATTTTTGTACCCATGGATAACTTTTGACTTTTATTCTTCATACTTTAGAGCGTCACATTCAGCACACCTGATCTCATGTAGGTCTGAAGCCCACACAGACACACAGACTAGACAATGCATTTTTCTGATCTATCAGGCTGTTCAGATTTCTCTTATTTCCTGCTGAAAATCATTTGTAGTTGTTATATTATGTGTGAGGAGAGTGAATAATCAACCCACCACCAACTTTTAGTTGAGTCATCATGGTGATGAGACTCTTAGCACCAAACCCCAATCAGCCATCTGTGGAACTATTTCCAGCACTTTGTTTTTCTGTCAGTTTTTCCAGGGAAACTAGTGTTGTCGAAAAGAAAAGCTGCTTGGCTGTTGTAATAATAGATGTGCAGTCCATAAGGGCATGAGGGCTGCTGATGTGCTTCTACTACAAACTCTTTTCAGCAGATGTTGTTTGATGACAAAAATGTTATCTTCATCCAGAACAGTTGTTTTAAAAAGAAAGAAAAATCATACTGCCCGAACTTTGTTTCATTTCCTCACAATCAAAAAGCTTTTTGTAGTTGCTGTGACAGAAAAAACACAATACTAAATCATTGTGCAGCAGAAGGAAATGGACATATTGTCTTGGGAATTTTCTAAAAAAGATAAAACTTTGCGTTCAGCCTTCTCTACTTTAACACACCTAAATAAATTTTATGCAACCAGGTGCCTTCACACATTAGCTAACTATGTGTGTAATATGACTCACCATAAATACGGCAGAAAATATGCAGGCGCTTTAACAAGGCAGCATCATGGTGTGGGGATCCAGCTTTTTAGCAGAGACAAGGAAGATGGTTTTAGTTGATGGAAGAATGGAGCTAAACATATGGCAGTTCTGAAAGAATATATCAGAAACTGCAAAGTGGTTGAAAATAAAGTGTAGACATCTATGAAAATGGCCTAGTTCAAGTTCAAACCTAAATCTGGCAATTTTTGTAAAGCTTGTCATACTTTTCAGGTTTATATATACTGTACACAGATAGAACAAGAGAGAGAGACAGAACCACCGCATCATCCTATCTAATTAACAAATTACCATTAATCTATTCTTGTCTAAACATGTCTTGTACAGCTTCTGCTTCATGACGGCCATATTGGCCAACTGGCCACATGTTTCACACATGAGAGACAGCGAGAATATGTCGGCCCCGCATTCACTCTACGCATAGCCTTCACTCATTCCTTTGGTCTTGTTCACCACAAACACATGCAATCTGACTTTTCCCTCCTTTGCTTTTAATCTGGCTCCCAGATGAATTCTGCACTAAAACCAGCACATTAATGTCTGTATTTGTACTTATGGGCACATCGATGTCTTCTTAAGTACATAGATTGAAGACACTAAGATCTGGGTCTGGAAAAACTACAACACTGACTGAGGATAAGAAAAAAGGGAGGGCGTTCAGCAGTAAATGGAAAAGACGACGTAGGACAAAGTGGTTTTCCCATCGCTGCAGCAAAAAAATAACTATTCCTACAACTCCCAAATCACTGCAAGAACATTTTTCTGCTTGTGTGCACACACATGCATGCACAGACACAGTAACTCAGTGGCATTTTATGAGGATGGTGAGACATTTGAGAATGTAATTAGTCCCCCATTGCAGAGCCATTATTAAACATAATACTATTTGGGTGTGTGGTGTATTCATGGCAGGCTGGACTGGTGTGAATGTCTTTGAATACGAGTCTTAATACAAAAACTTTACAGAATGTGATGTTTTTATTTTTATTCTTTTTATATAAAAAAAATGCTCACTACAGTTTTCTTCAGATTCAATTTCAATTCAAAGCCACTGACATCTGGGTTGGTCTTAGCTACCTTTTCCTAAAACATACGCTTACTACAGCAAGACTAGATGGTATCAAGCTACAATTGCTCACTGACAAAAAAAAGAGGAAGTATGTTTAGGAAAACAACAGGTGGGCGGCAGTTGTGCACACAGACGTTCACACTTAACTCTGGCACAGCTGAAGGTAAAGTTTGATGATAGTAGCATTTGTAAGATGGAAACAGGTGAAACAACTATCAAAACTGCTTCAGCTGTATGGCAGATTAAACTGCTTTATATTTCTATTTATAAATATTTCTTGTTATAAAAGACTTTGTTACCACGTGACAGCTGGGATTTAGATTAACCTTTACAATAGCTGCTGTAGGCTTAGTCCTGAGTAAAAACAGAGCATCAGATAAAAGAATGTAGTCTTTAAAAGTCAGAACACAAAAGCAGAAACGTGTGTTTGCATCTTGTTATTTATATGAGTGTGAGCGAACCACAGTTATTTCCTGGTCATTAGCTAGCGGTAAAAGCTGGGAGTAGAGTGCTTAGGTTTTTACACTACACCATGTCAAGCAGACCAAGTGCCTTAAAGGCCAAAGCTCACACTATATACAACTTTATGAGTCCACTTACAGTGAGAGAAACCTTTTAATTTAGGGGCACAGACAGCTGAAACCCTGCCCCATATCTTAGTTAACCTTTGCCTTCTAAGTGTTTGTAACTTGTTATTTTCATCTCCAGGGTTAGCTTAACCTGTTTGCTACTATCCTAGTAATGAAATGTGAGCAGTTTCTCTTTGAATAACTTTGGCAACCAAAGCCCAAAAAGCACAGATTATACAGTATGTTAAGAACCGTAGAGGCACATTCTTTTTTTAAGCAAGTAAACATGTCAGTGGTAGATTATGGAGGGGACAGCATTTCAGAATCAGAATCAGAAATACTTTAATAATCCCTGAGGAAAATTACTTTCTCAAATTGTTTAAAAAAAAAAAAAACTAAACAAACCAAGAAGAGGGTCTGAGGAATTTTTTCAATGCTTGGATGATAAAGCATGAGAACCTTCAAATGTTCTTTGCAAGCACATCTCTCTTTGTGGTGGGATGCTTCAGCCATGCTGAGACTTGGCCAAAAACAGGTGGAGGCGGGATTCACTAAGAGCCCCAAAAGAGAGAAAGTACAGTTTGCTTCCTTGCCACTCTGTGTTGTGGATGTAGTGAGAAATGGATAGAGAATTAGAGACAGATGGAGACAGATACTTCAGCCAGCTCTGTCTACAGTTGCAAATGATGTTAAAAGTGGTGACAGAGTATTGTATCCAGGACTGTTTCTTAAATAAGGAACCAAACCATGGAAATATGGAAAGGGACTCTTTTACACTTCTTGCAAATTAAGAAATATTGTTAAATATGAAGAAATATTGATTGTAACTGGTTGTATGTATTTATTTTTTTGTGATAGCTTACTCAGTAAATCTTGACAAAATTTCCTTATTCTTGTAAAATTCCCACTTTCCTTCAATTTTGACTGATAGCTCAGAAATGAATTTCTACACACTGACCACTCTGTCCACGTTCTCTTACCATGATCTACTTTTTTTCTAAAACATAATGTGGTTGTGTCTTTCTTTCAGAGGAAAAACATTTAAGAAACTTTGAGTCTGGGTCGCGAGGCCACAAGACTGTTCTTATTATATTATCATCCTCTGTATTTTATTGCCTCTTGGTTTCACAGTCTGTCATTATAGCTCTCTCTGTCACACAAACAGACACACATTTGTGCCCATCTCTCTATAAATAGAAGTGCTCTTTTGTGAATCAAATCATTTCTAGGGAAGCTCCATGGTTTGATGCTTTGCTCAGCTGCATTTTCAAATCATTACGCCTGTCATCTAAACAGAAGCTTTAGCTAAGAAAGAAAGAAAGAAAGAAAGAAAGAAAGAGAAAGAAAGAAAGAAAGAAAGAAAGAAAGAAAGAAAGAAAGAAAGAAAGAAAGAAAGAAAGAAAGAAAGAAAG
>JAUZNJ010029593.1:0-15323 GCA_034780135.1 Jordanella pulchra | reverse complement strand
ATAACAGCATATAATAAAATGTGTGGTTATTTGGTTATGCAAACTTTTTTTATCATCTAAATGATCCAAAAGGAAACCGACTTTTTACTTATTAATTAACCACAAAATACTACTGGGATTCAGAATCTCTTTTACAAGAGAGACCTGGCTAAGGTAGCTGCCAAATCCCAAGAAATACATGCATAATAGACTCCTAGTGTCATAATTCTGTGCGTCAGTTCTGCTCTGATTATCTGATTTTCTCCACCTGCTACTCTCATCAGCTACACCTGCACATCTGCCTTTATAACCACTTCTCAGACTAGAGACTGACACCAGATTTTTCAAGCCCTATGGTAAGACTTATCCAGTGTTTATTCTGCCTACCTGTCTGCCTGTTATGACCTATTCCCCTTCAAAACCTTGTCTTTTGCCTGTGTCCCTCTTGGCTCTGTTTGTGTGTCTTCTGGTTCTGATCCCTGCCTCCTAGTTACTCTGATTCTGGATTACGGACTGAATATTCCTTGGACATCTGATCTCCTGTTGCTGACCTCTGCTCTCATAACAACTCTGATTCGTTTCACATTCCCTCGAGTCTTCTGATAGCCTGTTACCGACCTCTACTCTGCCTTGCTCCCTGACCACGAGAAAAGCCGGTTCTGGATCGCTCTACTCAACTGAGTGCGGCTTCCTCGTCAGACGGCCTCGACTTCCACAACCTGGATCTCCATCGGTTCCTCTGGGCAATCCTCCAAAAACCTCTGAGGTCAGTCAGCTCATATCAGATCAAACTTTCCGTTGTTCAGTGCTGGACATTCACATCTACTATCTCCCTAAAAATTAACCAGCCGCTTTGGTCGATCCCCGCTGTCGCTTTGGTTCCAAAAATTCACTTAAACTCTTTTCTCTCCTTGTCTGGCTCGAATTTTGGGCCCTCAGTACATCCCTGTTACACCAAGTTACATTTTCATGATAAAAGAATATGCAGTTTTTCTCAATTTGGTTGCAACTCCTGGCCGATTTAAAAGCAACCACTTTGAGAAGAAAATTGGATCGGTACCAGAGCAAAGAGAGAATGATTTTGGGTTTTTTTTTTTTACAGAAAAGGAGAAATAACCTCAGGTCATCAGTCTAGTTGCCTATTGTCTTTAAAGTCATTTAAAACTTTAAAATTATTTAGATCAATTTACATCTGATACCAAGCAGAGAACAGACAGACTGAATAATATTTCCTACACATGAGGTGTTTGGGTCCTAAAGCTGTAAATCCTGAAAGTGGTCATATTGATGCTTTGAAGAATTTAGTAAATCAGGCATTGCTAAGAACGTAGGAGGACCAGGTTATGCTAGCATGCAGAATACATATGTAAGACATTTAAAATTGTAATAGTACTCCCAATGTTTTTCAGTATATTGAATAAACACTTAATTTTATCTATAAATAAATTTTATGCTCTATTCTAGAATGTGGACAATATTGTTTCCGTCAAAGTTTTAGAGCAGTGATAAATGTCCCTGTCACTCCCAATAAAATTCCAAAATAAAATTGATAATCAGTGAAGCAATCAACTTTATTGGAAAATAGTTACCAAAAATTCTAGGAGAAATTAAAAAATTCTTTGTCTTTTTTAGCTCTGGCCCACCAGCAGCCGTTCAAACTAGCTGAGATATTTTGGAAATATTTTGGGTTATATGAACTACGTGACTGGGTATCGGCGAATTCATTGTGTCGTAACTCTCTTTCTCTGGCACTGGTTTTACCTATTTTAAAGTGTTTTCTGTCTAATATCTTTGTAGGAGACTGTGACTAAACCATTTTATGTAAACTTATACTGATAGGGGGCAGGTTTGCAACAGAAATGTTGACAGTTTTTAGTACTTTTCTCGTGTTGGGTATGTTTTTGTTTTTTTCATGGTTCCACTTGTAACACCTTAACATCTTAAAATAGGGCTGGACTTTTTTTGTGGATTTTTTGGGGTTATTACCAGAAGTTTGTGTCACTGATAGAAGATAAGAAAATAAGACAGTTTTCTGTAGCTGCTCACTTTCTTACATTCTTCAAATTCCTTTGGTCTTTTAAGAAAAAGCTCAACAAAAGTAATTCCATCTTTTTGGAACAGCTAAAACAATAATACATATTGACTTTTGCTTTGGTAAGCCTCATTCTACTTTCAAACACAGTGACAAGAAGGCAACACTTGTATGACAATAAGATGTCAATGGGCATATTGTAAAAGCAAGCCCTCTGAGTGGGTCATTGCATTTAAGTAAAGTATTTTCAATCTCCTCTGATGGTAGGCAAAATGGCTCTCTGAGACATGTCACATTGTAGAAAATGAAACATTGTGCTCATATCTTAGGCTGTCAAAACTAACATGTACCTTCAAGTCATTTTGTCTTGTACTCTATGTTACAGAGCCTGAGTTCACAAGTCTTGCTTGATGTCTTACAAGACATATTTCTGAAAAGCCATATCAGTAATACTAAAGACATGTCACAGGGAGACAAGGTCAAAGCAAATCAAAAAGCAAAATAGATGTTTTCCGTAAAGTCAGTTATGTTCACTAATCTTTTTTAGATAGATATGGAGGGTACACACCTATTGTTGTTATTATTATTATTATTATTGTTATCAAAAAAGCATTGAATGTAAGCACAGTTTGTAACCCTGTTGACTTGCATCACAAAGGTTTTAGGGTTTAATTCCTGACCTGTATTGAGTGTGCATGCTCTCCCCATGCGCAAGATCTTTCCGGGTCTTTTCTGCTTCCCATAATCAAAAAACTGGACTTTTAGATTGACTGGCATCTATTGTGCTTGGGTGTCAGTGTGTGTACATGGTTGTAAATCTCTGCCCTGCAATGGAGTTGCAACTTTTCCAGGGTTTAACCCTAACGAATAGCATGGATGGATGGATTGAGGGAGGGAGGGATGGATGGATATAATTTAGTTTAATTTTGTTAATCTAAGTTGAGTTACAGTGAACAACTTTAGACACACAGAGCTGTTTGCTCATTGATTGATGTATAATATACTTGAAAACGACTGCACTACATGATCTTAAGGTTAAAACCACAAGTTACTTACACCCCAAGGACAACTGTCATAAAATCCACAATTTTTGGCAGAGGAATTTCAAGCTGAGTGAACAGGCAACTAAAAGACCGTAGCCTTGGCTGCGCAGAAATTGTGGTGCTGTCAGTAACGCGTTCCACTGGACCTAACAAAATAGTTATGTTGCACTTATCACCAAGAAACATCCCAGCAAACAGTAGATAAGGGACCAAAGTTCTGTCCCCATTTTCTAGCTCATTTTTCATTTCCCCATGTCCTTCTGTCTCTTTTTCTTTTTTGCCTTCCCTTTCACCAGTGCAGTGTTGGACTGTTAAATTTCCCTTCCCCTAGCTATCATCTTCTATGAGTTGGCTGCATTTTTCACATTGCTTTTGGCTTGAGATCAGTGAAGCACCTTGGGAAGAGAGAGAAATATAGAACTGGTACAGAGAGACAGGCACAACCTCCCGCAGCAATCCTCTCCCAAGCAATTTTGATAGCATGGGTAGCAGTGTGGCTTATTCCCCCTGTAATACACTTTAAGGCTTTAAGCTTGTTCTCTGCACTGTAGAGAGCACTTTTCTCCTCTCTGCTTGATTTTATTCTGACATCCAATCTTCACTTTGGATTATTATGCAGTTATTGACCATGACCTCATCTAGTAAGTGGCATTTGAGTGACAAAAAGTGGGTAACTTGAATACATCTTCCTTGAGTCAAAAGAAACAAGCAAAGTAATCCAGACACAGAAGCAAAATACTTTAACAGTGGTTTTGAAAAAAATTAACCAAAGTGATTATAATAATATCATGATATTACGTTGTTATATGTTCGAGGCTTAATTTAAGTTAATCTAAAAAAACAATTTCTGTTTAATATTATAAGCAAAAAGGATACAAATTACCACCTAGATAGGAGATTTTTGAACTGCTAGTAAAATAAGCTTAGCCCTAGTATCCCTACAAATTTTAGATTTTAGAATAAAATTTTTTGTTTTCAAGTACTGTTAAAGTGGATATATCTAGCATATCTATGGAGTGAAATTTGGAGCATTATTCCTGTAAGTAAAGAACTTTTATTGTAAATGGAGAGTTGAAAACAAACATCTTATTTTATAAATGCATATTTCAAAAAAATGTTTAATTTTCTTGCCATGGTTCCTCGTGATTTTTCAGTTTTTTTGTCTTTTTCTAAGTGGAGAGGAAGCAGAAAATACAAAATAACATTCTCTGAGTGTGCTTCTTCACCTGCAGTGAGTGAGAGAAAACGGAACAAAAAGAAAAAGTATCACAGGTGCAAATAGCCAACTCATGTGTAATAACATTACTGAGAAAAACACAGTCCTATTTAGTACAATATGTATTTAATGGCAGCCAAAGCTAGCAACTAGGAAATGTTCTACTTGTCAGTACATGGAATGTTACCTTTATACTTATTTTATTATCTAGTTAATTCTATTTATTCTATACCTAAAACATTGGAGATAAAGGCAGCGTTATACGCAGTTTAGAAGTGGCGCCACATAGTTGAATTATAGCGAGCTCAATCAGTCAAATAGTGCAGGCTAACACCAGTTGGAGTGTAAGGTATTTTGGGATGTTAAGGAGAAATCTCATCACAACAGAGAGAACGTCTGCATAGCACCGCAAGATGGAAAAAATATGCTATAGTCAATGTGGCAACATCTTTGTAGCTTAGCATAAATCACACAGCGGAAGCACCAACTAACACCAGTGAGATTTAGGAAAGCAGGAACAAAAATACATATGTCTACTTTGTACATGCTCCCTATTTGATTTTGAAAAAATTTTGGGGTCTGGCTCCTTTTCATTAAAACATCAAACGTGAGCTGAATGTCTCATTTAAAACTGTTTTAGTTACTCAGAAGATTTTTCTTGCAAATTTAAAAGTTTTAAAAGTATTTAAGGTTGTTATAACATTATACTGTAGGTACATGCAGACACAACACAGGTATTTTTTTATATACCACGAGGACAGTTACTATTCAAAAACAGAGTAAAAATCCATCCTTCTTGAGGGTAGCAGGACAGTCTGTAACTTTTTCCATCGATTGTTGGTGGGATGCAACCTGGGCAGATTGCCAGTCCATTAAACACAGAATCACAAAGGAGAAATAACCATGTATGTACACTCTTATGTAAAGATATAGCATACCACCCATTATTCTGCATGGTGGGAGGAAGGAAAAGAGATCAAGAGTGAACCCAGGTATGCATGTAAATGTGAACCCCACCCTGAAACTTCCTTCTCCAAGGAAATTGTTTTACCAGCTGCATCACCATGCTGCCCAGAAAAAAAATCTTCACATTTAATCAAAATGCAAACCAGATACTCAAGCTGTAATGTGGTATTAGAAACTCAAACAAAAGTCAATATTATATTATTGACAGTCGTATCAATTTTCAAAAGATGCTTAAAGCAACATAAACCCAAATCCAAATCTGGAACACTTTGTAGATAGGGAATTAATTTACATGAAACAAAGGGCAAATAATTAATATAAGTAGATCTTTCTTTTTAAGAACCCAATAAGTAATTACCAGTGATACCTTTACAAGGAAAAAATGTACTGTTCCTCTGTAGCTGGCTCAGCCTCTAGTAAGGAATGGGCTATAGACAGGGTGTTTTTGTTTCAAAAAGAAGCTTTTTATTTCTGCTGTGAATGCAAATGAATGCCTTTGAAGTGTGGCAATCTTAGAAAATTAAGTAACTCAAATCTCTCTCTTTGCATGAACAAAATTGTAGAGCTGTAGAAGTTGCAAAAAAAGAAGCCAGGATGGGATGACTTAAAGGCCTCTTTTGATATTGGTCAAAGATGACAAATACCATCTTATTTCATCACTTGCTTAAGAAGGAAGACTGGGTAAGTGGCGCCAGGTCTTTTTTGCATTAAGAGCATATTTTTTGTTATTGAAGAGGTGCCTCTATCAGGGATGTGCAGGCAATTACACCAAATGCTCCCATGCATGAAATCCCAGCTGGTTGTTATTGATAAATTTCCAAACACATCCGAAGACTTTTCAAATTACCTATTTCCCATATTCAAACTTTACTCATGCATTTAATTTTTTTTACCCACCCTAACTCCCACTACACAGAAATACACACAAATACACATACATGTTTGTATTTCTATCCATATTAAGACTTTGCATTGACTTACATTCATTTTAGTCATTGCGTGTATGCCTAACCCTGACAGGTACCCTAACCCTAACCATTACTAACCATATTCCTAACCCTAAGCTTAATCTAAAGTGAATTAACACCATACCTCTAACTGACTCCCTGGCATTTAAATTCTGGGTCCATCAGAGAAAAACCAGCCTTTGGTCCCCACAAGGCTTGTTGGTCCTCAGAAGGTTGTAATATACCAAAAATGACCTTAAACACCCATTCATACATTCTATGTCCTACTACCTTAAATTGAACTTTCTATTAACTATCATTCTTGTCACATTGATTTCTATCAGCTAACCCAGACTCTAATCCAAGCCCTAACCATTGCCAAAACATACTTAATCTTGAACCTAACCTAAACCGAAATCACACCTCCAAAATCTAACCTACAAGCCAAAAGAAAACCTTTCCTTCAGGGTACCAGTTAATTGGTCCCCACAATGTAGCATAACACACATACACCTTTCCATTGACTTCCATTCCCTAACCATTATGGGGTCATAGCTAACCCAAACCTAATCACAATTCACACCTTAGTCCTCAACGTGACCACTGACACATGACACACACACCCACACACAAACAGAGCACCGCTGCTGCCTCCATTTTGATTTTTTCTAGCATGTTTGGTAATGAATGGAGTAAAGAAACAAATAAAGGGATAATATACTTAAAAAATGTGGAAAATCATGAGAAAGAAGGAATAAAATAGAAAGACAGGAGAGTAACAATTCAATTCAATTCAGTTTATTTATGTAGCGCCAAATCACAACACATGTCATCTCATGGCACTTCACAAAGACAGTTCATTCAAATCACACAGACAGATTAGTTAAAAGTTTTCTATCTAAGGAAACCAACAACAAGGACTGAAAAATCTCTGAACATGCAAACAAGATGCACAGGGTATCATTAGTGGCAAAGATATCATAAATTAATTGTTTTTTTTCATATTTTTCTGTTTATTCCACATAACTCTGCATTAGCAAAGGCTATTTTTCTTTGCATGTCTGAATGACATTTTCTTAAGATTCATCTTAAGGTCAAATAGATAAACAAATCTCTAGTAGTTCTCTTAAAAAATTTTCCTGACTTTATACGTCAAGGATAGATCTACTTATTTGGAGGGACAGCTAAATTTCACTGAGTGGAGAATAGCATAAATACAAATGAATAAGTAAGATGATGTAAATTATTCAATTCGATCAGAGCAGAATATCCAGCAGCATTTAAAGTGTGTATAGACCTGTTTGAAGTCAAAATGGCCTCTTATTTTGTGCTCCAAACTCAAATCCCCCCCTTCTGAAATGGGGAAAGGGTGGTTTTATCAGCTCTTTTTAACTCCAGTTTCAATAGACCCTTTACCTCGGCTGACATAGGACAAATTAGTCTTTCCTCTCTTTAAACACCGAAGACCTCTGATTTCAAGAGGTCTTTGCCATGGTTTCATCTAGCCAATTATAGCAGATTCCCAGGTTTTGTTTGACATTCATTGTAAAACAGACAACTGTGCGTCTCTTTGCTCTTAAACCTATTTTAGCTTCCTGCCATGGTCTGTTAGATAAGACAATCCCAGCAATGAACACATTGGAATGTAAACATGGTGTAATGCAAAGGCTTTCATTAATAAAGACACTTCTTAAATTGTGAGAGGCCTTCATTGGAGTATAATTATTCATCTCATTGGCCTAGAGATTAACAGTAAAGGAAGAAAATTAAATGCATCATTTCACACTGCTGGGATTGAATTTGTACAAAATACTATAGAAAAAACATTATTAAAGGTGCAATATGATTAAATTAAATGGCTCTGTATGCTTCTGGCTTCTTAAATATTTACAGAGCGTGAATATTTATCAGCAACGTCTTAGGAGACACAAGGACCCCAGCTACTGGAGTTACTTTTGAGAGAAGCACATTTCACCCTGATAGATGTGAACTTTTTTTCCCCTGAAAGCATAATAATGGTGCAGCTTTGATGTCAGAGCATTCGGTTGATGCAGCGAAATGCAACATAAAACAGGAAACCCATTTTAAACACTTCATATATGTGTCACAAAGATGTAGTGTGTGCACAAGGCCCTGCTGGTGATGAATTAGGCATCCCTTCCATGCGCTCTCATTGCAGTCCTTTGAGAAGCGGACATAAACCCACAGCTATAAAGTAAATGCAGAGTAAGACTCTCTCACCCAGATGTATTGACCACTAGAGGCCTAACATAACAGCTCAGATCATGACAGCAGGAGCAAGTGGTACTTTTGCCACTCAGTTACGCAAGGAGGCAGGCTGCCACTTCTGGTTTGTATGTTTGCTGCAGTAATGCCGGATCTGTATGCACAGTCTGTCTTGAGTCATGGTTTGGCATGACAAAACACAGGTGGAAAAAGAGAGAGCACGGTCACAAAATGGCAGGTCTCCTTTGATGCTCCAAAACTCAGCAGCTGTCATTGAAGCAAAATAATTTCTCTTCTTGCAGAGGATTGGGTGTGAAAAAAAAGAGATTGTCACAACATTTAGTAGTGCACATACTTTTGTGGTGTGAAAGAAACTCAAACAGAACAAGGACAATAGGCTTTTTTAACCTTAATTTACTGGCTGAGTTCACTAAGAACATATTCCCATTCATTGTGACAATGCAGGGGATCAGTAGCAGCAAGAACGTGAAAGCACAGCTGTGTAGCTGGAGGCTGAAATTGATTTTTCCTTCTAGAGGCAAAACACCTGTGGCTCTAATTACAGAACAAGATTTTCAGCTTTTCATGGTGCAGTCAAGGACAATGTTTACTAATATTGGATTATTGATATTGTAGCGTATACAACACTGCATTCACATCATGTAGCAGATACACTTTAGAAAAAAATTTTGTAGTCCATATTCAATTCAATTCAAAAATACTTTATTTATCCCAAAGGGAAATTAAATGTTGTAGTGACTCATATTTTGTTATCTCTTAACCAATTATTGTAGGTGTTGATAGCTGTAGGCAGGAAGGATCTTCTGTATCGGTCTGTCTTGCACCAGATCTGGAAAAGCCTCTTACTGAGGATGCTCTGGTGTAAAAAAATCTTCTCAAGAGGATGCTCGCTGTTGTCCATAGTCTTCTTCACTTTATGAATATTTTTTTTTTTGCGGAAAGATCTCTAGAGGTTCCAGAAGAATTTTTAGAACATAGCTGGCCTTCTTTTTTAGCTGTTGACCTTTTTTAAGTAATATGCTCTGATGCTGTTACCCCAGCAGATGATGGAGGAAGAGATCACATTCTCCACTACAGACTTATAGAAAACATGCAGCATCTTTTTGGAAACACCAAAGGACCTAAAATTCATTGGGAAGTACAGTCTGCTCTGTCCCTTCTTAGAGACAGTTTCACAATTGTATCTCCAATCTACTTTGTTATAAAGGTGAACACCAAAGTATTTATACTCCTCCACCACCTATAAATCTTCTCGTATGATGTTAACGGGACTCAACTTTTCCTGTTTGTTCTGAAATCAATAATCACGTCCTTTGTTTTACTGACATTAAGGATTAGAAAATTGTTTTCACACCATGCCACAAAGCGGTTCTCCAGCTCTCTGTATTCAGCATTTTGTCCATCATTGATGCACTCAATCATCTTAGCATTTCTGCCTCCACCTGAGTCCTCTGTAGTTTCTCACAAAGTAAGTTGAACTGAATCATGTTAAATGTACTTCAGAAATCAAAGATTGTGATCCTCACAGTACTGTCAGCCTTGTCTAAATGACTGTGGGTTTTTCAAAGCAGGTGTATGATGGAATCTTCAACTTCAACTCCATGGCAATAAGCAAACTGTAGGGAGTCTTGACAGCTGCTGGTTTGTTTACTAAGGTGAACCAACAGAAGTCTCTCTAAGACCTTCATGTAACAAAGAACTGTTGGCTGAGTCTTCTTTAGCATTGGGACAAGGCAGGAGGTCTTCCACATCACTGGAACTGTCTCTTGAGTCACACTAAGGTTGAAGAGGTGCTGCAGAATCTCACAGAGCTATTCTGCACATACCCTCGGGACTTTGGGGCTGACACCATCAGGAAAAAGATGACTTATTATGATTCAGTCTCTCCATCCGCCTCTTCACTTGACTTCTAGAGACAGACAGATGAAAGGCAGAGGGAACAGCACCATCTTCTGATTTGGCTAACTACAAAGTCGAAAAAGCAGAAGAGCTAATGGAAGAGGAGGGCAGGATGTCCATGTGACTGTGAGCTGAAGAGAAAGATGCTGAGCTTGATACTGCACTGAACCTGTTGGAGAATTTATTCAATTGATTGGCTCTGTCCAGGCTTCCATCTATCTGATTATCCTTCTGATCATCCTTCTGCTTGAAGCCTGTGATCTTCTTCATCTCTGACCACTCATCTCTGATATTGTTCTGCTGGAGCTTGTTTTCAGGCCTCCTACTGTATGCCTCCTTGTTTTCTCTTATCTTGAGCTTAAGTTGCTTTTGTATACTCCGCAATAATTCTCTGTGTTGTTTCTCAAAGGCTAGTTTTTTTTTTTTGTTGAGCAGTTGTTGTTTCAGATCATTTGTGACCCACAGTTTATTTGGGAAGCATTTCACTGTTCTGGTGGGATGGTGTTATCTACACAGAAGTTTATGTAGTCAGTCACACACTCAGTCATGCATTGATATCCTCTCCATGTAGCTAACACCGTGCATCCCAATCTGTAGCACCAAAACAACCTAGCAGGGATTCTTCAGCATCCTTTGACCATTTTCTTACAGTTCTTTTTAATGCAGGTTGTCTCTTATAAAGTGGCCTATACCCTGAGCAGAGAAAAACAAGATTGGGATCTGATTTCAAAAGAGGAGGTCTTACTTCAAAGATGTAGGAGTCCTTCACATTTGCATAAAACAAGTCCAAAATCTTGTTTTCTCTGGTACAGCAGCTGACAAACTGCCGGGACACTGGCAGAGTGGCAAAGATTGAGGCATGATTGAAAACACCAGTTATTGCAAAAATGTATTTTGGTCTTGTGTCTGTAGCTTAGCAACAACAGAACTAATCAAATCACAGTGCAATGTGAGCAACGGCAGAGCGTCGAATATAAACATTCATTAACAGAAAACAGGTAAACTCTCTGGGCAGATAATATGACCAAAAACCAACAGCCAAAAATTCAATATCTGAGCTGCACTGACAAATCTTCACAGTAACATATCCTGGATAACGTCATCTATTGTTGACAAGTACTGCTAACCCAAGCCCTTTCAGTTTTCCAGTCTTCTTTAAATACTTGTCCACCTGTATAGTCAGAAAGCCTGGCTGAGATGCAGGAGTTCGAGATGTGATTCTGCAGCCACATTTCAGTAAACGCTAGCCGTGTCTCATTTAGCTGGCTGCGTCCTTTGAAGGACGCATTTTAAGGCCGGTTACGTCACAATGCTGTGCGGAGGCTGTCCCATTTGGCAAAAATTCTGAGGATGCTTAAAATGCAGCCTACGAATGCGTCCTCCTTTTAATTCTGAGGATGCACCGCTACCATCTTTTGTGGCCTTGCCTGCAACAAAATTTCCCAAGATGCTTTGCACGCTTTTTTTTAGTAGTTGAAGAAGGAGAAGAAAAAAGGAGGATTTCCTATGAGTTTTGTTTATAAGAACATGGCTAGCAGCAGCGGCAGCGCCGACAGTAGTGCTGAGTACACCTTTAAATGTAAGTAGTTTATTTTTGTCTTTTTAACACTATTAAAATACATGACAGTAACGGAGCATCCAGAATGTGTAGGACCAGCTAAAGCTTAGAGCTAACCTGTTGATACGAGATGCTCATCAATATTAAAAGCCTTCATACAAATGTAACAATTTTTTATTTTAACCTACATCTTATTGCAATTATGCTGATAGCCGTATTCCTCACAAATCGGATCAATTTATTCTCATACAGTTTATTACAAAGGATTAGAAATGTGAAAGCTTAATCGGTGAAGGTTCTCAGTCATCCAGGTCATGGTCAAGCTAGGAAAGTTCAGTTTAGGCAACTGGACGTGTAGTTTTTCTAGAAGACGTTTCGCCTCTCATCCAAGAGACTTCTTCAGTTCTGACTGATGCAGGAGGAAACAGAGAATCTCTGATTATACTTGCCATCTAAATGTAATCGTGTTCAGGTAGACCCTCCTCCAGGGCAGACACCTCGGCAGACAGCTGGTCCCGCCAGGGAGCACCACTGACTGCCTCCAACACGTTCTCCCCCTCCTCATCCTCTGGCATGTCATCCTGCACTTCATCCTCTGGGGCCATGATGTCACCGGCTCCCAGGCAGATGTTGTGCAGGACAGCACATGCCGTTATGACCTGTAGAAACAAGAAGACAAAAAACATTTAATATTAGATTTGAATAAATTATTTTAAAGGTTTTTATCAGTTAACAATAAGCAATAATTCTCTCATGTAGCAACATACCTGAGGCACAAAGGCGTGGTGCACCTCCAGCGCTTGGAGGAAGATGGCCCTGAACCTCGTCTTCATCATCCCAAAGGCACACTCTATGATGGAGCGTGCCCTGGAATGATGGCTGTTAAAACGCTGGGCTCCCACACCTTGTACCGGCCGCTTGAAGGGAGTTATGAGGGGGAGTGGGTGTTGGAGACACGGTTACCCACCATCTACCAAGATGAAGTGGCCCGGAGGAGGGTAGATGGCCCGCCGGTACAGTGGGCTGTGCCGGAGCACTCTGGAGTCGTACACCGACCCCGGCCAGCCCACGTACGTGTCGATGAAGCGGCCCCGATGGTCACAAACTGCCTGCAGAATAATGGAGGAGAACAGTTTCCTGTTGCGATAGCAGTGACCATCAGGACCGCTTGGAGGCTTGATCCTCACATGGCAGCCGTTGATCGCTCCAGCAGCTTTGAGAAAAGCTCTGTGTCTTGCCAGCCCTGCAAACCCCTTGGTTACTGGTGCCAGGTCTCCTGGAGTTTTTGGGAGGCAGATGACTCAGTGGCGGATGGCCACCACCTCCTCAGTAACCCGGTGAACAATGCGGTGAACTGTGGAGCGAGCCATCCCGAACACCCTAGCCACCACTCTGTAGGATGCCCCACTCGCCAGCCAGAAGGAACACCAAGGTCTCTATTGTGGCCCCCCATCTGTGTCTTCTTCCCTGGCAGAGAAACTCCAGCAGCACAGCCAGGGACTCTCTGCTCAGCCGAAAATCAGGTGTGGTGTCATGATCATTAAAAAAAAATTGGAGAACGGGAACATTTAGGTTGATGCGGCAGTACATCGGCCTTGTCTGGATAGAGACATGAAGGTTAAGAACAAAAGGATTAGATGATAGCAATTTCATTCTAGCTGATACAATTCTAGTGAATGTCAACCCCTTAAAGCCTGGTGTTGCAAATTTGTGAACAAATAATTCTGGCCTTTACTTATTTTATTTCTTTTCATCCAGCTGATTAACTGTATTCATTTATTTACTTTTATTCACACATCTATCTTTTTTTCATTATCTTTATTACATGATTTATTGGAAATTAAATTTTACTTCATCTAGATCCACTATTTTACTTTTCTTTAGTTTTTACATTTACATTTTTTTTCCTGTATTATATTTTTTTTATACAAATGCAAATAAAATCAGGCAGTACGGGGATAACAATTTAGACAAAGGATGATTTATTTCTCGATCTATTATGGTTTGGCTTCTTAGTGATGGCAAAAGTAGTGATTTAACTCAGTGATTTACAGGGTATGTACACATTTAATTATTCAATTCAAATGACTAAAGTTACAAACATAAGCTTATACAAAGTCTTACAAACAAATATAAAATGTGACATTTAAACATATTGGTCAATCTGCTGACAAGTGTTTGTTTAATAACTGGTATATAATGATCATTAGTGGGTGAAAATAATAGCAGGTAAATATTACCTCTCCACTGCGCTCTCCCAGCCTGAGAAAAATCGTTGCCGGTTTTGCTGCCGCCGAAGCCGCCAAAGCCGACTCTCCTCCTCCTCCAATAACAAGTAAATTAAAAAAAATAAAATAAAAAATTCAAGATCCATTTCCTTTTGTTGTGGTTGTTGTACTTCTCGAATCACGAGCTGTTGGTTTTTGTTTTAGCGCTGTTTTTCCTGGGCTTGGGGTAGACGTGATGACGTTGTGTCGCAACCAGGAAGTGCTCCAAAGGCTAGACCGTCCCATTTACCAATGGCTGATGATCCTCCGGAGCATCCTCAGAAGGCTGGGTCCTCCTAAGGCTGAGTAGGCTGGGTCCTTCGAAGGACGCAGCCTGCTAAATGAGACACGGCTACATAATGCTGATATTCCGGCTGGGTCCCTGCTAGGGCTTGGTGTTATTCCACATTGCCCATGATGATGGATGGACATTAACAGCCAAAATAATTAAACAGTTTTAGTTTAGCTGAATCTGTAATGAATATCAGAATAAGATTTATGTCTATACCGATGTATAAGATTCAAGGGTATTTGTAAAGTTAGTAATACCTCATTTCAGATTTGTTAAAGGTATGAAAAATTTAAAAAATTCAAATTACAGTGAAAACTGTATATACCAGCAAAAATAAAGCTATGGTTGGTAAGGTTGGAGACCTAGCAGGATTTGAAAGCAGCATTGGTGGGGATTGGTGACAGTTTTTAGAGGCTTCCTTTTTCTGAATTCCTAAGGTATTGACTATTTTCAGGATGGAGAGACAACTTCACTCAACCTAAAAAAAATCTGAAAAAGATTACCAACCATATTTTAAGACATAAATGAATAACAGCTATGCACTAAAGATCTCACAACCTTCTTTTAGATTCATACAAAAACAGAGTGACAGCAAGCCTACCTCTCCACATTAACAAACAGGCATAAGGCCAGTTAGTTAAAGCTAGTAAAGTACAAAACAGCCTTAAATCCTTTATGTAATGAAAAATATTATATATAGAGGGAAGTTAATGCTGTCCATAACTCTACAGATGTTATCCCACTGGGAAATATGGTCACATCCTATAGAAGCAAAATTGTGTTACCATATGTCATTGTGACCTTAAGCTTACTCTGCTTACTCTTTATTCCAGTCTGTACACAGAGCAGCCTGGAAGTCTAAACTCTAAGCAGTGCT
>JAUZNJ010029592.1:0-13220 GCA_034780135.1 Jordanella pulchra | reverse complement strand
CCCCCCCCCCCACTACTGAATGCCAAGAGAGATAAAAGGCAAGTAGACCTTTTGAATACAGTATGACTGCATGAGTTTTTCTGTGGTGGGAGCTAAAGCTACAGAAGCTTTCCAATATTGCTGCCCAGTTGACGGATATGTGAATACACAGCGTAACTAAAACTGATACTGTTGATACAGTGCTATTCTCCGGCTCCTAGTTCTAATGACAGTAATGTTTAAATGGTATCTAATGACGCTGTTTAAGATTACAATTTGGTGCACAACAAGCAGCACAACAATAGGATTTTCCATTTCAGGCGCAAAAAGCACAAAGTAAACACTATCAAAATTAACACTTGGCTTATCCTGTTTTATTTGTGGATGAACAGATATTTTATTGGTGTTTTATAGTGATAGTGGGTGACTAGGTCCATTTAAATCTAACAAATAAAAAAGAAACTTGGCTTTTATTGTTTTAGTATAGTATAGTATAAAGATTATTTCATTGCTTCTTTTGGAGATCTGGCCTCGCTTAAAACCTTTTTCTTTCAAAAATCTATAACATTATTTACATTTATCCAACTTAGATTATTTAAAAAGGCGAATGAGTTCATTCATTAGTGGATTCTCTGTCAGTCAATAAAAACACTATGATCAGTAAATTAGGGCAAATAAACAAGTTCTTAATAGCAGATAAATCACACAAAATAAAAAAAATCTATATGGTAAAAGCTGTTTAATATTTAAACATAGCTAACATTCTTGACAAGTGTTAAACAAGCCTAATAACACAAACATGGTCCCCATAGCATATCCTTATAAGTAACAAACAAACTAAAATGTATTTATTTACTCAAGACCCCTTGTAATCAGGGCTTGACAATAATTCTATATTATTTAAAAAAAACATAGTTATATTAAATTAAAATGTCAGTTTTTATATCTTAATATAAACAAAATTATTCTATGCTTAAAAACATGTATCTGATTTAACTGATTCTGGGGGTTTTGTGTAGTTTTCCCTTTAAAGCAAATATTTCTAAAAGGTTATACTGAAGGAGTTTTGTAAACATGGCAAAATAATTATCATAAATTTATATAGGAATCTGTTATGTCCGATCAAGAAAGTCTCCATGTCTCTCTACCATTTAGTTCATATCAGTACTGAAAATATATTATATAGGCTGAGAAATACACGTTTCGGCCATACAGCCTGACTCTAGTTTTTTTAAGGTATTCTCACACGTGTGAAATATAAATAACTTTTAGTAACTCTTGACAATTGTAGGTTTGTTGACTTTCAGTTCCAGATAATTTCACAACACTCACCACCACCTTGGTCCAGTGTTAACGTTAATTACTGCCTACAAACCAGGGGAAAGCTAGTATAGGACATCAAAGCAGATACAGCTGGAAATGTTCAACTTTCTTTTAGGATACTAATGTTCTAAAAAGAGGAGTAACTTGTTTAAAGAAGACAAAAAAATGTATTATACAAAACAGCAGCAAAACAAATTAAAATATCCTTCTTTTATGCTTTTGTTACTTTGTCCAACAAAATTACCAATGTCCTGAAACAATAGAAAGCAGTTCATCTGCAAGAGGAATGCTTCAAAGAAATAAGAATTAATTTGTCTTAAAAAGTCACCCAACAATCAAAAACTAATAAATTTGGTTTGAGATTTATTTTGTGGAAAGTTATCAAAATGGACAAGTATGTTCTTTTGTTGATAATACTGCAAAGAATATTTATATTTCAACCACAACCACAGAAAACAGATTTACATGAGACATTCACATGACAGAAAACAAAAGTCGCTGGATAGTAACAAGGAACGAGTGAAAAAAAAAGTAAAACATTTACAAACTTAGAGAATAACTAAAATATATGCTTTGGTAACAGAAATTAATATACTAAAAAAAAAAGAAGAGCTAATCTGTTAAAATCAAACCATGTGCTGCAAAGTCTACACAATAAACTTTAATCTGTTAAAAAAGAATAAGAGAATAGCCATCATCAGAAAGTATTCTTCAAGGAGACCCTCTAAATATCTTACTTTTTTTTTTAGCATGGACCAATCACAATCGCAATTATTATTTGCTCTAAATATGGGTTTAACATTTGTAACCAAAGCAAATACAATGAGATGCTAAATCTTCAAATATATATGAACACTGACCACTCAATGATGTGTCTTTTTTTAAAACACAACAGTAAGGAAACCTTTCTTCTTTTTTTTTAGTTCTTTTGTGAAAACGGTGAGAATATCTTGACAAAATCAACCAGAGGTGATGACCAATGTTTCTTTTAAAGGGTCTGGCTGACTAAATATCATGAAAGAAGATGATACACTGATTAACATTAGATTGTTAGTCCCTTGTTAAGGATTTGGGAGATTAAATTGTCAGAGGGAACCACAATTTGCAGCAGAATTAATTAATACACATGAGATTTGCACACCTGGACAGAAAAATAAAGAGCAGGAGAACAAAAGAAGGTTTTTACTGTACCTGTCATGCTGTCTGAAGAATATTCTCCTGCATTTATGGAGTCTGGAAGTCGGCAGCTGGGATAAAACATTCATTTGTTAATTGTGCATTATACTCTTGTCAAGCAAATGTAGATTCACTGGCACAACTGTTATAGTTCCCTGAAATTCCATTGATATTGCAAAGAAAAATCTTTGAAAGAAAAATTAAAAACAAATTCTGCTCTATGCATTCAACAAATACGACAAAATGTGAAAAACACAAATGCATGTTGTTCATGTAATACTCATAGTGACTAGCTCCACTGAGCCCCAAGGACACTCCATAAATAGCTTAGGAATGACTCCGCTTCATTTACACTCACTCCAGCTTAGACTCTTTCTGTGTATGTATGTGTGTGTTGCCACGTTTCTCCATTAGTCGGGTCCAAACAAAAAAAAACAAAAACAGATTAATAAATCTCTGAATGGTAGCACTAAAATTCAGTTTATAATTACATACAGTCTATGCTTGTATGTTTATCATTTAGGTCAAATTGAAAGAAAGTCATGACTTTTTTACAGGATGCTTGGAAGACACAGAAACAGGGTTTTGTGTGTAAGTGACATCATGTTCCAGAGGCAGCAGCGCTCTTGTATTCACACCCGGAGGAGACAAAAAAACCCAAAACGTCAACCTAGAGGTTGGAGGGAGCTTTCATTTGCTAGACAAGCAGAACACTGTGGTCTGAGACCATAACAGCATCACACAGTGAATGGACAGTGATGTTTCTAACCCAGAACAAAGCACAAAGAAACACATATATGGATCACAATGTCACTTCAGTAAACAGAAACACAAATGACTTACACATGTCTTATAGCTGATTTCTAAAGAATCGTTTCAGAAAGAAGGGAAGTTAGCTTTATTTAACAAAAAAAAAGGCCCAAGTCCCAAATGTATGTTCCACACTCTGAGCTCTGACCTTTATGATAAACAATGCTGAGCACTAAAACACTTCCTCCAACTGCTCCACTTACTCGACATAAAGCAAGACAAATATTAATTTACATAAAACTTTGAAAAAAAAAAAAAAAAACAACCACACTTTTCTAATGAAAAAATGTAAATAACAAAAAACCGCAAACTCCTGTTTCATTCCTAAAGTTTTCTTGACTTTTAAGATGTTTCTTACAATACTGTTGAAAAATCTCAACTTGTTTAATAGGATTTTATAGACACAAAAAAACAGTACCATATATTGCTAAATAGAATTTAAAAAATAAAACTTTTTTTGAAATGTCTACAAGTAACATCCTGAAAAGTCCTGCATGTTCATGTACCGTATTCCACCCGATATACCTCTAAATAAAATCAAATAAAACCAGCTGCTTTTAAAAGTCAGTCCTTCAATAAAAAGTTACATTTGGTTATGTAATCCCTCGTTAATAATACTTTTAGTCTGAATTATTAGCGAGGGATTTATTAGACCAGGTAAGACATTAATCAGAAAAGTTGCCAACGCACAATGAAAACCTGAAGGACCTGAAGAGATACAAAGCTGGAACAGGAGAATCTGTCGACAGGACAATATTACTCATCCTTCCCACAAATCTGGCCTTTGATAAACAGAAGAAAGAAAATTGACCATTGTTAAAACAAAGCGAAGAAAAGTCCCATTTGCGACTTTGATTCAAATTTTTATGACATTGAACAATTGTAGAGGGTACATAAGTACAATATGATAGGGGTACAGGTCTCCCGTGTCAGATACCACAAGCCATTTAGGAACCCAAAAAACAAGGGGCTCTGATCATATAAAACTAATGTTCAACCTTTACCCCTACATAAAAAAGGCTATGTTTAGCAGGCAAGTAACACTGCACACTACGCCAAACACACCATCCCCATAGTGAGACATAACAGTGTCAGCATCATACTTTAAGATTACTGGGTCCAGGGAAACTGATCAACACTGCTCCATATTGAGCCAAAAAATACTGATGAACGACGATTTTTTTAAAGATTTTATTTGTAGAAAAACTATAATGGCAAGTTGCTATCATCCCAATAAAAAACAAAACAAAAAAAAATATGTGGCTTTAACATTACACAATATAAAAGTACAAGGGATACAAGTACATTTGTTACTATCTGTACTTGTGCACAACCTAATTCTATCTTTATTATTTTTTATTTTCTGTTTGTTGGGAATTTCAATGTGTCTAACAGATATAATGCATTTAAAGAATCCATAGTATGAGGCTGAACCCATCATGACACATCTCTATCTTAGTTCTGGTTTGACCCATAGAAAACAATATGAAAGCTAATCAACAACAGTTATCATACGACTGTCCATTTTAACACCATATTCCTTCAAAAACACTGAGCCAACAATCATTGCATCACTGAGGTTTCATATACCAAGCAGCATCTTCCTGTGTAAATAAAAAGTCAACCCTCTACAATGAGAGCAGCTGAAACAGAAAAAAATAAATATTTATATTAACCATATTTAATACAACAAAACAAAGAAGAAGCCATTACTGAGGTTAAACACATAAAAGAGGACACAGCGATCACTCTGTTTATTCACTGTTACATAAATGCTAACCCTTCCAGTGGAAACAATGCAAGATTCTGTAAACAGCGACTTCCTCTTTTTCTCGCCACGTTCAGCTTCAGATGTCAAACATAAAAGCAGGAGAGTATTTATCATTTAAGGAACATTTTAACTTAAAAAAGCAATATTTACATAACCCTTCAGCATAAAAATTCACATTTTGTAACAAAACTGAAAGACCAGAGCGAATCAGATTTCAGAACTAGCCAATAAGTAACTCAAACCAAACCACACATATCAGCTGACATCTTGTATTACTGAGGCACGCTTACCACCTGGGTGGCTGCTTGTCCACGCACACATACACACACCACAGCTGGACAGTCATGTAAAGGTGAAACAACTAACGACATAAGTGAAGACCAAACAGCAAAGCTGCTACTAGTTTCACAGCGGAACAGGAAAAGCTATGGACTAGCTATTTCAAAACGATACATCCAGTAAGAGCTCTGCAATCAAGTGCGTTTACCTACCAAAATCACGATCTTTGGAGACGGAAAGCAAGCGTGGGAAAAACACAAACTGAAAATAAACACAGCATGATAACTGCCCTTCTTGCATGAAGACTGCAAAGAGGGAGACGTCGCAGCCACAGTCGGAGCACATTGGCTCATAATTTCCGCTTTATTGCACCCTGAATGACAGCTCAAAAGCCGCCCAACCATCATAGTCATTTTATACCATCATCCAATCAGATGGATATGACCTCTATTTTTTAAACACATTCCATGTCTTAAGCACCAAGCAATTATACGCTATGGTTAATTTGCCTCTTTCTTTTGTGTTTGTAATAGTAAACTTACAGCACAAGTTAGGTAGAAATGCATTATAGATCGGTTAAATTCAGACATTTTTTTAACTAATTTGTTTCTTATGTATCGTCAACAGCCTTATTTAATACCGTAAATTAATACCTGGTAATATTTCAGCTGGCCTTAAGCAGACTTTTAAGCTGGCATTTCTCAAACAGTTTCATATAAGACTCGATAATACTTAAAATGTCACCAAAAAGGGTAAAAAAATGGTTACCCACAAAAAAAGATGTACAAATACTATCTAATCACATACCTAATACAAGCAAGTCAACATGCTATAATACATACCATTCAAGTGGTAGTGAATGCAGCGTTATTTTACAACTTTATAGTATGATTTAGCTACAACAAAACAACGGTTTGACATGCTAAGCTAGCAGCAGCTCGCTAGCCTTTTTTATTTTAGTTTTTACCTTCCGTTGATATCGACAGGAAGCGTCAAATCGTCTCCAACGACAGAATCCATCGTAGCTACCCACTTATTTAGCGTGTTTTCCAGCAAATCATTTCACCTTTTCATCCAGACGCGGTGTAAACTTCGAAAAGCAGATAAGAATTCAAAACAGTTCAGGCTACCGCCATAATGATATGGTCAACGTCACCATTGTGCACGTTGAAAACTCGCGATGCGTCTGAGTGTTGTGGGAATTTTTAAAACTACTGTAAAAAGGGCTCTACATTAATATTCAAATAAGTTAAACATTTACTCTCAATTACGGAAATTCATTATATGTCGTAATTTTTTAATTCCCTTCATAATATATGAATTTATTAACATGGAAATATGCGACGTTTTTCTTTAATGCAGATATTAAACATTTTCCAGCAATTGGGAAGGTAACGTTGAGTTGGGTGTATACTGGAAAAGGGCGATTGGTCAAAGCAAATACTCAAGGGAGGGACGTGGGACTCAAAAATATCACTGCTGTCATGTTTAAGTAAACTGTTCCAGTTGAAATCCACCCACATGGGTATGTCATTGTTTGTGGTTAACTGAAAACTGTAAGAAAGAAATACTTTAGTAAAAGAAACAGTTTTTATGAATAAATTGCGTCTTGACACATTAAATCTGGCCAGGCAAACAGTAATATGTGGAGTAAATGATCGGAGTGTTTATTAGCTACTTGTATTTGTTTTCCTTAATTTAGACAGTACATGTCTAAACTAAAGATATGTAAGTACATATTAAAATTGGAATGTTCCCTGACCTCTAACATGTGAGATTAATGGTATATGTTACAGCATAATAAGCAACCACTCCATGCAAATGTTAAACACACTATTTAGTAAAGACGAGTTACACGAATATACTGTGGCGTATGGGGCTGTGTGGTTGTACTGGCATTTTATGATTCTTTTTAAAAACAGTTTTGTGAGGACAGAGTCTAGGTCAAACAAACAAACCTAGGGGTAAACAGCTGGTCAATTCAATTGAAATATGTTTAAATATCATCAGTGACACCGTGTGGTGTAAATGTTAACTTCAGCCTAAGCAGGCGTATTTTTTTTTAGATTTTCTTCAACCCATCAGTTTTGATTGTTTTAGAATCCAACCATTCTTTAAACTTTTTAGCAATTTTGTCTCTGATCTGTCTGGTGTCCTCGCTTCACCGAGGCCTTCACCAAGCATTTGTTTTTCTTCAGTATGGGATTCAGTTCCAGATCGCTAGATAATTGATTGCAAGGGGTGTTGCTGAGTAGCAACAGGGTGAAGAGGGCTGACTACACCTATTCTTTTTTATGAAGAAAGGTAGCAAATATATATAACTTCTTGTGGGACCATTTTATGAGACACTAATATTCAATAAAGTCTCTGTTTGTTTAAAGCAGGGGTCTGCAACTTTTAAAAAATCAAACAGCCATTTTGTCTTGAGTCCAATTCAACAATCAGAGCCACAAAAATTATTTTATGAGTTTTTCATGAAATAAAATCTATTTTTAAATATGTGCTAGATGTTATGTGTTGCTATTTTAAAGAACTAATATATTGTTTACATTTTTAGGTTTTAAAGCTTTTGGGACATGATGGACTGTCTGGATGTTGGTATCTGTGGAAAATCATGTAAAACAATCAGCTCCTGTTATGAGAAAAAAGAATGATCCAACAACATTATTAGTTCTTTAAACTTAATTTTTTTGTGGAAATTCAAATTTATCATTTTTATCCATGATTAAGAGCCATCGTTGAATATGCAAAGACCCACTTGTGGCTCTGGAGCTGCAGACCTGGTTTAAAGGATATGAATGCTAATGCTTAATCTTTCTCTGAACACCCCAAAAAAAGTTTGGAAACAACATGGTTGGTGTATAATATAGAAAAAGTAAAAGTAAGCCAGGCCAGACATAAAAAATAATCTCACTCACTATTATATCTAGCACAATTAATCTTTTTTTCCTTTCCTACTGGTATAAAGATGTGCAAAGGTGACAAATACAGTGGTCTGAAAGCAGTGCAAGTCTAAAGAGGAAACATTATTAGATAGGTATGTACTAGAAAAATAGTCTTGTAAATATCATGCAGAGTGAATAAAGACTGCAGCTTTTCACTGTACTTTTAGAGTATTGTACATTTTAGATTAGATTAGATGAGTTTTATTGATCTCACAGCGGAGAAATTCACACGTCACATACTGGCAAAGTAGATAAGAAGGTGCAAACAAGGAGGAAAAGGTGCATTAAGAATAGGCAAGAAAAAAATAACACAAAATTAAAGATAATAAATAAGGGATAAAATTAAAATTTAAATCTTGCATCACTAATCCTAAATTCACTAAATTCTTTAAATGATTTAGAATGTCTAATTCTTGTTTAGATCGCCAAGGTTTTTTATGTGGTGTATTAAAAATATATCAAATATTAGGGAAAAAGCAAAAATCCTCAGACAAATTTAAAGTATTTATTGGACAGACACTGAACAATGACAAAAGATCGGACTGATCAAAGATGAATGCACTAGAAACGATCTCATCCAAAGTTTGATGACTCGCTGCATTTGGCTGATATTTCCAAACAGGTTTTAAGTATAAATGCAATAGAAACTTTTTGCTCATGTAAAACTATGAGGTATTCTTAGCTCATTTTAAGGAAAGATTTACAAAACGTAGAAACCATTTTCACATATTACTTATAGTAGAGCACAGTTCTTGTACAGTACATGGTTGATTATCTTAAAAGTAACAAAAACAATAAAAAAAAATAGAAAAATAAAAGAAACAATATTGCAATAGATTTGTTCTCTGGAAACCCCAAATTTACACATAAGAAAAGAAAATCTATAAACTCCAAGACCAGTTGGGAGCACAGATGTATAACAATGTCAATAAGAGCAGTTTTGCTTAACTACTAGAAATTCTCGCAGTCTGTAACCACATTAACAAAATTAAATAACATTAAATTAGCAAGAGGGGATCCATTGTATACAGCAAGGTTTACAAAATTATACACACTTGTTTCCAGCTACTATTATAAATTTTTTCCCTCTCTAAAACTATCTACTAAATGCTTAAAATATTAAATACAGCTCAGCGGGGCTTTGTACATAAAAGTTAGTTTATTTTGGAAATGTTTCAAAATCTTTGATTTATGCTGGATATCAACACAGAAATATAAAAGCATTCTAAAATTAGGTTTTCTTTAACTACTGAGTGTGAAGAAAATATAATTTGGAAATGAAATCATGGTAAATGGATGGATAAATTGGGTGAGGTTGTAATGCAGTGGAATGGAACAGGAAAAATTCTCATTAACTTTTTATTAAGACGAGCCTGCATGCACTAGAAGCAGTTGAGTAATTCAGCAAAGTGGTGTATAACTGCACTATCATTAGCACCTTAGGAAATATTCTTAGCACGGAGCACCATGAGGGATAAAAGAAGGAGGTTTTGTTTTGATTTCTGTACCCGCTCTCTATTTTTCTGTGGCTCAGATCTCCTTTAAGAGTAGCCCCCTACCTGTAGCTTTATTTTAATTTGAAATGAATAGTCGGTGCTGACTATGTGTTCTGTTTTCATTCGTAATTGAGGAAGCAAGAACATAAAGCTATATTCCACAGTTAGAGAAGATTTATTAAAACACTACTGAGAACTTGAGCTCCGTTCTTGTCTTTCTCAGTCAATCTATACTCCTCTCGGTCATCAGTGGCATTCATGTCGAACGTAATGGTTTGCATCATGTAAATGGCTTTGGCTTGTGGCCACTGTTTTTCTCACAGCAAAAAAAAAAAAAACCAAAAAAAAATCATATCTTCTGTTCAGAGTAGATAAAAATACCACCTTTGCTTCTGGATAAATTCATCTATGAAAAACCATGAGAATATGAGCACCAAAGGCAAGTAAAATGGTAGCCCTTTCAATATAAAACAATCCTTCCATATTACAGCTTAAACCAGACATTTACATACATTGTATAAAAAGACACAACCTCTTTTCTCTTCATTGTCTGTAATGTAATCACAATCAATGTTTCCTGATTTAGGACTGTAAAAATAACAAGATTTAACTGTAAATTTGTAAATGCCAGAATGATGAGAGATTTTTTTTTTTTGCGGGTTTGAATACATGTTCTTGTAATTCAGTAAGACTTTGATAAAACATTTTGGATTTCCTTTTCATCTTTGCCTTCAGCTTTGCAATGGCCTCTCCAAAAAATGTTCATTCTCCATTTGGTAGACAACAGGCAAGCTTTAACATAATGTCTAATGTTTAGTATCCTGTTATTTCCTCATGATGACATCTATTTACAGAAGCATAACAGACTTTGCAACAAAACATCATACCTTGTGATGCTAAAACCGTTCTTCAAACATCAAAAGTTAGATATTTATCCCTCATTATTTGCAAACTTAAATTGACTTTTTATGTTGCCTTTGACATAATGACCTCTTCTTTGCAGAGCAACATTTCAGGACATGTCTGCGCAATACTTGTTTCAATGTGGATATTAATACCATCATCTTCAAATAATTTAACTTAACAGAGGCTTGAAAAAATAAAAGACATCAAAATGTGGGCTTTCCCAAATTTCTTAAAATCACAGTTATCCTGTAGCACACGCAAACTTGTGAGTTTGAACAAAGTAAATAGATTCTATAAAAAAAATCTCTCCTTATTCTGGCACTTGGCAAATACAATTAGTTTTGGTAATCCTAAGTGAGCTTTAACGCGAAGAGTTTAATCTAATTTAAAATAAGTCGGAAAAAATGCACCCTTATGACATTGTATGTAAGCATCTGGTTTTGAGCTCTATAATGCAAAATATTTTTTTACTTTTATCTATTGCACTTAAAGATGATTAATTTACAAAAGATATACATGTATAAAATCAATATTAGAGCATATATATATCTATATTTACACAATCCAAATTACTTTAGGTGTTTTGAAAAAAAATCTGAATAATACACAAAGCATACAGACTGTATACAGTTGTGGAAATAAGTTACTTTGAACATCTACTACTGAACTTGGCCTCCTTTTACAACAAAATGTCCCGGAGACATTGCAAGGTCTTTTTTTTAGCAGGCATCCATCCTGCTAAAGGAACTTGAGGAAACTTCTGCTGTTCTGAGAAGCCCGTTAATACAGGGACCCCTCTGCTCCTTTTATTCCGCCACCTTGATTTCTCTGCTTACTCCCCTTTTTATGTTGCAGTCCAACAGGAGTTCAGCTGTAAAGCAGTATCTGGTGGGGGGAGGCAGTGAGTTTTTCCTCACTTGGATGGTGTTTGGCCATAATTACATGACCATTCTGGTCTCCTTGTCTGCAGAAAGGGGATTTGCACAGGAGGTTGTCCATTCCTCTGTGTTTAGAGGACCTACATTGTGGCCCTCAGAGAAAGCAAACCGGACCTATCTCAAGGTGGTAATGTGAAGATGGGCTTGTTTTTGGAAGGTTGTAGATGTCAATCACTGGAAGCAGGGTAGGATCCAGGGAATGGAAAACAAAATGAGCCTGGTGCCAGCGCCCATCTTTTATCTAAAAACACAATTATAACAATAAAATTGCATTTTAGTCAGCAGGTTTTAGGATGGCGTGAGAGCTTAAGCACTAAAGGACTTTAAACCAGATAACAGCATCTTAATCCTACCCAGCAGGAATCTTCCAAAACATCTGGCTCCAGCTCTCCTCCAGCATCAAACACCTCACCGGTCCAGGCCTTGAATCTCACAGACCGATGATCAGGCAGCTGATCCTCGGATTGCCTCCAAACTGAGACATTTAAACAGTGGATGGTGATGTGCTGAATGGCCTCTGAGCTCAGGAGGTGCAGAAAGTTCATTTGGACACGACCAACCTCGATTGTTGGCTGCAAAAGATAATTGGAATTAATCAAATGGAGCCCATGCGTGTAAAAAAATCATTAGACCTGCAGTTCCGTCTTGTATACCTTGGATACTGTTATTGGTTTAAGGCAAGTTTGTCCACCACCAGTAAAGTTGCAGGAGACTTCTATTGTATCAGATGAGCAGCCAAGATTGGGGTCAATCCAATAAATACCTGATAAAAAAAACAAATTAGCTTTAAGATTATCTAAAAAATAAAATATCTCATTCCATCTAGCATAAGAAATATACCCTGCTCACCATCATTTAACTTCTGTTCACAACTATGAAGGTCCCTGCAAATGCGGGCGGGGTTGTCCCGAGTGCCCAATGGGTTCTTCAGGCTCTGGATCAAGTTACTGAGGTAGTGGAGGGTCTTGAAGATCTCTGTGCCCTGGTCGAGCATTGGCAGGTCCATCACTGGTTTATGCTGGAGGACAGACTAAAAGTCAGAAGAGTTTTAATTGGAGATTAGCTGACAAATTAACTGGAGACTGAAACTTGACATTTTTTACAATAAGGAGCCCTTATTGGTGTAAAACATATTTTTTTCTTTCGGAAATAAGCAAGAGAGAGCAAGACTTTCCAAAAGTAACCGGAAGTCTGACTATAGTAAGGCAAAGATGTTTTGTTTTAAGTTTTCAACTTTTAGTCATGGACCTTGCTGGACTTGGAAATGTTGAAATCTTAGAGAAAACAATCTACATTTTATGGTATATAAATAAAGTGAGTGCTCTTTTTCTTATGCTAGTCCTGGTAACTGCTAATATAAGATGCAAAAGAAAGTTTGAGTGGTCAACTTCATAGCAATATTATCATTGTTTGAAATAAGGTGAACTTTGTTGCACAATGACTCTGTTAAAGTACATCCAACGATGAGACGATGATAGTTAAGTCCTGATAGTTTTTTGTTTTTCACATCAGTGTCATTTTTGCATCTTCACTGTATATTTGTTGCACTGACATGGATGTGAAGTTTATTGTAATTTATTTTTAGGTGGTTGATCAA
>JAUZNJ010029590.1:0-15325 GCA_034780135.1 Jordanella pulchra | reverse complement strand
TTAAATTGAATTTCTACACAATGAAATGTATGATAGAATATTTTCTGTTGTTGTTTAAACATTGGTTTAACACTTGTACCAGGCCTAGGTAGGATCCACGAGAATAATCAATAAAATATACGTGCACTAAAGAAAATGAATACACACAAACACAGAGTATTAAAAAAATAATGAATGCATAAAAAAAATTTGTTAAAACAATTAGTTTTTACATATCTCTTAAAAGGAGATGAAACCCCTGTGAAACCATTTACGTCTGTTTTTACTCTTAGTACTTTTACATGAAACTAAAAACGAAACCTGTTTACAGTAGATACAATATTGAGCAAAGCAAACCTGGCATCATTGATAAGAGTTTTAGAAACCTGATATTGTTTCAGTGCAGCTGATCTGCCTAGTTTCCATAAAGGAGCTCATTGCTGACTGTGTGAGTCAGCTTCTCTTGCCTGCTTGTTTTACCAGAAGTAGTCTTTTAGAGAACCTGCTGTGCTGCACCAGTTTCCGGCCTCAGTTTCATCTTTTGAGCATAGTCAACAGTTTTGTAGTTTCTAGAGAATGGATTCTCTGCCAAGGTTTGTGTTAGTTTAAAAAAGAAAATAAAAATCCTAACAGTGTTTGCAAGATAAATGCCTTTTAGCTCCAGGTTATCAGGAATTAATGTTCAGTATGCTGAACATTAAAAGAAGCATGAAAACATTGCAGTTACTTGAATGATGATGAGTTTCCCTGAATTTTAAGTTTTTAAACTCTCAAATTGCAGTTGAAAATAAAATACAAGGAAATGTAAGACATTTGATGATCATCCCCTTCAGGGTGGTTGCATGACTCATTTTGCGGGAAATTGACAACACCTTTTTGTTAAATGCTGAAGCCAACAAAGCAGTTCCAGTGATTCTTATTTACTGGTAACTTCCAGGCTCACTGCGGAAAACACTTGGCTTCTGACGTATGTGAGGGTAATAGCCTGATTGCATACCGATGAATGGTGAGCATTCCTCCCAGCCTGACAAGCAAAACGACGTCCTATTGTTCAAGTCATGACTAGCTTCGGAGGCAACCTTTAAAAAGGGAGACCTGTCTGCCAACTCCAACTAGTTTGTTGTCTCTTAAAGTCTGTACAAGATGGTAGCACATGAAACAACAAGCACTGTGGAGATCCTTTAATCCATGTGAGAGGGTGCGCCCTAATTAAAGCTGGTATAAAGCTGTAACCCAATGAGACATTAGAGACTGTTATATTACTGGAGATGAAACAAGGGATGTTATGAGCCTTGGAGCATTCTGAAAAGATCTATTTGTCGAAGCTCAGTTGTACAAACAGATTCAAGATCCTTCTGTTGCTTAGATGCTTACATTCGGGCTAAACCGGTCTCTGCAGAAAAATCTCTTGCTTCCTTTAAAAGAAAAGGAGGTGAAAGGTCAAGACTGTCATGTTAATGTTTTAAAATACAGAAGCACAAATATTGAACTTTTTTATTCCTAAAAAAACAAAGAAATTTATCAGTGAAACTGGTCTGAACACACCTTCGGGTGTCATCTGTCCAGAAAATGTTACCAAATGGAGCCTCAGCAGTGAATTTTATACGTATGTGTTTATGGTTCAAACTGATTCTGAAAGGTGTTATGAATAATGACAACTCGTAAGCTGATTGAATACTGTCTGTTTGGATTATAAATGGTATCTTTTATGGATTCTAAGTAAGAAAACATGTTTTTATTGGCAATGATCTAATTAAACACATATTCGAAACATTACGTGAAAATCCATCTTTGTCTTTATCAAAACCTGTTTTATTGTCGAACTGACAAGATAGAAAGAATGCGAGATGCATGATGGGAATGTTTTTCAAATGACACAAACAGAAGAACTTTTTTTTAACCTACATTTCTTGGTTTATTTAGGTTTTCTACAGCTCTCTGTGCAGTTGGGGAACAGAAATGCTTGGTTTAACTCGTAGGTGAAGATCATAGTTTGGACTGTATTGCATGGAATATATTAGCAATTGCTTATCAGGTAATGCCAGTCAGAACACTTGTTACCACATCAATGTCCTCTGTTGAGGCTCAATACTTTCTGTTCCACTGACACATAGTTTCTCTACACTGTGTGCCTCAGTAACCTGAATAGGTACTACTGAGGAGGTAATGGCTATATATCCATGGTACCAGGGGTGAAAAATGACCTATGCATCTTATTAAGCATTTAAAGGGTTATAAGTAGTTTTATGTCGATTTGTAGAAACACTGAAGAGGGGAAAATAGTTGCCTTCAATACAACTGCCAATAAAAATACAATTTCACACATAATGTCACCGCAATTTTTTGTTGTTAAATGCTGTACCTTTTAACAGATTTTCTAAAATAGCGAAAATTAGAATAAATGTTAAAGGTTTGAACATAATCATCTAAAACAAACGGGATTTGTGTTTTTTTCTGTTACTAATTATTAGCCAGTCACCAGTATCCAGGCATGATTTAGGTTAAACAAGTAATTTTTTTAAAACCATAAAAATGTCTATTGTTTGAAATTAATTTAATAAGATACCAAACAGTGTGGAGTGACCAAAGTTTGCTATGGCTTAAGGAAATACAGAGCTGCCCTTCCCCCACATGTTACTGTGGACTGCCTACTAACTGAAGTGTATTTTACTTTTTCCTTGCATAACACAAGAATAAATCTGGTTGACTGAAGAACAAAAAAATCATGCAGACACACATTTCATAAATGATAGTTAAAACTTCTGTTGGGAAGGCCAGCTTCCCCAGCAGATGGCCTGAGTATTTCATCAGCAAGTCTCTGTCTGAAACAAGAAGAATTTACCCTCTATGAGATCACTATGTATGTTTTGTTTTTCTTAAAATCACCATGAGGGTCGTTCTTCACTGTTTTAAAGATACAAAAGATCTGATTAATTCTTTATTCACTCCTCAGCTTTGCTGGTGTGACAGAAAGCACAGTGAATGACCTGACACTGTTTGCTTTTTATGACTAACGTTCCAGATATGTGTAAGCTCCAACGCCCAGAGCAGGTGTTCTTTACTGTCAGACTGAAACTGCTTCTCTGTCTTTAAACCGGCTTTTAGATCAGCCATGACCTTTTCATATGTCTAATAGTTTTTTTCTCTTCCTTATGTGAAATAAAAACGAAAATAAAAGAGCAGCAGCACTGACATCTGATGCTTTTTATGACTAGACTAGATGGAAACTTTAAATTTACCAAATCTTTTAGATAGGATTGAAAGACCATGCACATAGCTATATATTTCTTACAGTGCCTCCACATGTTCAAAGGCTATCTCAACTATTATTTTTCTTGCAGTGGGTGGTGTACACAGTGTAAATAGGGTATTCAACTCATATAAACACAGTAAAAAGTAATGGCTTTTAAATACAAGTAGAGCAGGGTGGGGGAACTCTGCTCTTTATCTTCTCAAATGTAGCTATGTAATTTTATTGGGACGATAGATAAAAATGTCCTTACAGTGATCACTTAGTGCAGCTACAGAGTACCAGTTATACAACCAGTCTTGGTTTTCTGGTTGTAGTCACAATCTCAGTTTTGGTTCCTATCTTATTTTGATAGGCTGTGTCCCTGCGTGTTGAGTCTTGTTTGCCTTCCATGCCCTGCCCTTAGCCTGCTCTGTAATTGTCAGATTGTTTTTTTACCTGTATCTTATATGTTGTCAGCCCTGATGTGTATTTATAGTTCCTGTTTTTTCCATACCCACATTTCAAGAATTTCTAGGGTTTTTTTGTTTTTGTTTCATGTCTGCTATGTACTCAAGTTGTTTCTCAATTTCGAAGCAACTCTCCAGTTTCATTGGGCTCTCATGTGTATTGTCTCTTGTGTCCTGTGTTGGCTTCTCAGCCAGCCATCCATTTAACGCACCAGGAGGAAGATATGCTATCTCCTCCTCCGTCAAACGGAACTGGGTTAAAAAACTTGCCGATTTTAGATTGGCCTTTTCCAACTAATTCAAAACCACAATCCCTCCTTTTCAGCTCACTTGCCCTTCAGGACACAGAAGCCTGTAAAATCACTGTCAGTGTTTTCCTTTAGAATACGCAGGAAGGGTTGTAACATTAAAGGGGCGTCACCTAAAACCAGCTGTAATTCTCCTGAGAAAAATTCATAATGCATTAAATGTGTAAAGTGCTTGCCCTAAATGCAAGCATCTCCCCGCTGTGTTAGTTTCATTACATAGATCAATGTAGATTAATGCTAGGAGATTGTTCTAACACAACCTGTTGCTTTTTGCTTTTTAAATAATTAAATGACATCACATTAATTATGTCTGCTGCTCAAGTCGATCACAAACTGTTTATACAGCTTTTTGACACCTATTTTTTCCTGAGATGCATGAAGGTACAACTTCTAGTTTGAATGTGATTACATGCCCAGGTGGGGTCAGAAGATTGGTGGGTCAACGTAGTCTCTATTACTTATGATGACCTTTAAGCTGTTAATGATTTAACAACAATACATCAGATTGAAAACTAGAAAAAAGAAATAATCTGAAAGGGACGACGAGCATATCAGACTGATTTCTCAAGTGGAAAGCGGTTAGATGAGATTTGACGTCATATCCAGATTCTGATTTTCATAGTTGATACTCATAAAAATTAATATCTATTGCAGTGGGTCAGTATGTGAGTCTTCATCCATGGGTCGACAAGTCTTCCCTTGGTGTTGATCTGGAAACGTTGTCTTTAATTCTGAAATTCAAGTCCTTTCCATAATGTCTCTTTAAGGTCTTAATTGATCGCTACAGCTCATAGAATGTGGAAAATAAGCCAGCTTTTTCTAAGAT
Source organism: Jordanella pulchra (assembly GCA_034780135.1). Taxonomy (NCBI): domain Eukaryota; kingdom Metazoa; phylum Chordata; class Actinopteri; order Cyprinodontiformes; family Cyprinodontidae; genus Jordanella; species Jordanella pulchra. The sequence continues at coordinate 10,513 of JAUZNJ010029590.1, read as the reverse complement.
AGACTGAAATTATAAGTAAGGCCGGCTAAGTTGAATTGTAATACATTAATCACTATAATGTAAGTTTTACATTTAAAAGACAATTTGGAAAATAGATAGAGCGGAACAAGCCAGACAATGGTTCAGCAAGTTCAAACATTTCAGTCAGCTGTTGTTGGCCCCAAAGTGCTCAAGGGAATACAGGTGCTGTGACCCATTATGGTGCTTCCTTCCCTGATGGGGCTCAGTGACATCGGGAATTTCTCTCATCTGCACAGGCTCCTTTCAGCTTGGCTCAAGATCACTCCTCACTAATTGTATTACACACCTTGAACTCTCTCCTAAACACAAAGAGTAATGCTCCATGACGTCAGCTGTCAGGTTAGCTGTTAATGTTTCACACTCTTTGTCTATGACAGTAGTGCAGTATGCAGTCTAAAAACACTTACAGGGCAAAGGCATGAAATCACCTTTGAGTGGTATTAGTGAAATGTTGGGATACCGGCCATACTTATGTTTACTGTACATGCATGTATTTAGGTAATTAGTTTAGTAGAAATATCCCTGTGTGAGCTGCCTGCACACCTACAATTGCATTAAGCTAAAGACATTATGTTTCTTGCACAGAGAGCTGGTCATATGTGGCAGCATGTGTATCTGGGCTTTTTCTTATTGGAATGTGGTATTAAAGCGTTTCTATTTATCCTTTTTAGCAGGGAATTTAGAAAAAGCACTGTTATAGATAAACTAGATGTTTATCCAGAAAATGGTAAACAGCTGTGATCATCTCCAAAATGAAGGTTGCCAAAACAAAGTAATAAATAACTAGATGGGAAAGTATTTCTTAATTCTTTTGAGAGCTTGATGCATTTGGGTTAATTGCCACTGAGCAAAGACTGTGTGCAGGGAACCTTCTCTGCGGCTGCAAGTTTTTTGGTACATATTTCTACTGCCTTTTGTAATAAAGAAGGCCTACTCTGTTCTAGGACCTCCTCTAAAACCTCTGGAGATGATTTCACAAAGAACAATTCTTCATAAAACGAAGAACATAATGGACAACAGTGAGTATCCTCTTCATCAGATTTTTACAAAACAAAAGTTTGTCATCAGGCTCCCCCAGATCCAGTGCAAAACAGCCCGCTAAGGAAGATCCCTACTACCTACAGCCATCAATACCCACAACAACTGGTTAAAAAAACTATATGTTACTGCAACATTTAAGTTAGTTTGGGATTAATAAGGTATTTTTAAATGAATGCTATTTTCATTGCTATGTTTTTTCTGTGTTTTAGGATGGTGTGCAGAGTTGTTTTTTCTTTATAAAGCTTTTTCCAAGTAAAAATCTTCACAATTGCTCTGAGACCAGTATATGTTTTTTGTATAACTGAGAACAAGACTTTCTGTGTTTCTTTGAACAACTTTTTTTTCCTTGACATTCTTCTGTTAAGAACAGATTTTTTTTTTTCATGACTAATAGCGTTTCTGTTGACAGAGTCTACCATCAAAGTTGAGGAGCTTTACAGTTCTTCTACAGAAACCATGCGGCTCTTAGCTGTTAATGTGATTAAGGATTTCCTAGTCCAGTATATTAGTTTATGTGGATGACTGTGTTGAAATAGGTTTTGATGGACTGAATAGACGTCTGCAAGTTACTGAAAAGATTGGGATGTTGTTTTTTTTTTTATTATTCTTTTTTTTAATCTAACTCTGCTTTGAACCTCTCCAAATCAATCTGTTTCCAGTGTTCCTTGGTCTTTGTGCTCTTTTGTTCACCAAAAACCTCTCAAACAAGAGCTGGAATCTATACCCAGGATAGACTTTGTATTCCTGATGGTGAAGTGGTTAAAGGTGTCATTGCCTGGAAATCTGACTTTTTCATGTTAAAATGTGTGTGTTGGGCCTCAATTCAAACCAATCCAAATAGGACATTGGCTTGTTTTTTGTTTGTTTGTTTTTTTTTTCATGTGGGCTCTTTGTTCAAACCAGGAAATCTCTCAAGGGCGCACTCTTAAATGAGCGCCATTTTGGTCCTCCTCCTTCATTTTCGTCATTCATGGAAGGGTGTTTACATAAGCCAGCCTTGCTATCATCATGACAGAGATTCCAACAATAAGGGACTTGCCTACAGGCAGTTGGTAAATGTTGCCCTGAATATTAGAGCCGACAAAAGTGGACAAAGAGTAACTGACACTCTTATCAAGGAGACTTTCGGATAGCAGTTTGTTGAACTGGATTTTAGTTTGGGTCTGAAGGGGTGTTGATACATATGTTCACCACACTCGTCAGATTTCTATTTCTGAAAATATTCTCCACCTTCTCTTTGTCTATCGCATGGACTCTAAATAAATAAAATTTGAAGCATGTGGCTTTAACAAAAGAAAATGTAAAAACGTTGACGTTTTCTGCATGAAGGCGCTGCACCTCTATGGAGATACTATGCTAAAAGTTTAAAGCATTGTCTCATAGTCACATGTAATCTGTGTGAATCCTCTGAAGGTGAGAATGACTTTCTTCTGGGTTCAAAGCATGGTTCCAGGGCTATATTCAGCCAAAAAGCAGGAATGCATGTGTGTTTTCGAGTGGTTGTGTGAGTGTGTGCTATGGTGGTGGCTTTGATGATTAGTCCCAAGAGTTTGGCATCAGTGTATGTTTGAGGTTCAAGGAGAAAGAGGAATAAAGGACAAGGGAAAAAAAAGTAAAAGGGTGAGGAAAGGGAGACAGGGAGGGGCAAAGAAGAGGCTGAGGGTCAGCTAAACAAAAGGCTCTTTTGGCTGCAGTTCTCTGGGTCAGGGCTTAGAGGGCAGGAAGTAGGGGAACAATATCCGGCACTTCAGGTTAGGACCTCACACCCCCAACAGTCTTAAGGCTCTCCTCCTTGCACATACACACTCACAGGCACACAGGTCACCCAGCGGGCCTTGACAATGTATTTTGATCAAAGGCAGACTCTATTTTGAGGTGGGGGAGCTGTGTGGGAGATTAGTCATGGAGGGAGTTATGTGTGTGTTTGTGTGTGCTGTGGGTCAGCAGGTCCTGAGTCATTTCACCAAAGTCTTCCATTTATGAATAGAGCAGCAGTTCACATCATATTACCTATATCCCTTTCTAAAGGTGCAAGTTGTAGATATATCTTCTTATTTATTTATTATTTTATGACTAGTGATTTTCCCTGATCTGTTGTTAACTGGAGTACAGTTACCAATGTAGGTTGGTAACTGTACTCCAGTTAGCTAGTTTTTTAAGTTTAAAAAAACAGAGCTATGTTTTAGGTTACAAAAATGTTATTACTTCTAAAAGTGGAAAAAAATAAACACTAATGAGAACTTAACACCTTGTCTACATGAAGCCATTTCATGGAGATATCTTTCCTCTCAATAGTGCAACAGGTTTCAGAGTCCACAAAACTACAGGGCACCCAATGGACTAATGTAAATACAGCTTGTAGCTCTTTTGTTTTCTTTGAAAACAATAAATGTAACCTTTTTTTAACAAAACAACTTTAGATGCATTTGATGTGTTCTTTAAACTTAAAATCTTTCTTTGCTTTACAAGAAAGGTCATAGAAAATTTCGAAGCATAGAATTTAATATAATCTTTACTGAGTTCAACTGTACTAGTAGAGAATGGCTTATTAAACCCCGTGTACATTTTAAATCTTTTTCAGTAAAGATTTATCCAGATTTATTCTGTCTTTTAGATTTCTTTTGCAGTTTTGGATTATATTATGGGATGGAAACGTATAGTCAAGTCAAGATCCTTCTAAAAAGGGTTAGGGTTCCACAAATGACTTAAGTTATACAAATGTAGTGAATGGCTACAGCTTTACATTATAAAACACTTAACATATGAAGATGTCTACACACAAAATAAATATCAAGAAATAAAATACGTTTGTTCTGCAAGGTGAGCTTTGACTACATAACATGATATGCAATGAATGGATAATCAGTTGGAAGCATTCTGCTTCCTTTTCCTAACTCCCTTTCTAAGGCACATCCACTTTGGCTGAAAATTCCTCAAAGATTTGCTGGATCCGCATGGACCTTCAGTTTTACAAACAACTTAAAGGAAACTTACTTTTACATCTTTACTGTGGGTTCGACACCCCCCAGTGGTTTGGAGTACATATTCAATGCAAAACGAGTTTTCAGGTTTCCCAACTTGCAGTTGCTATGTTAAGCCTTTTAAAAGATTTTTTGCATGTTGTCTATTTTTATTATGTGTTTGCTTGTCCAATGTTTGTGTGGGGGGTTCTTTCCATTCTTGCTGCATTTATTTATTTGCAGTGCATTTACAGACTTTATTTACCCTTGCATCCACTGGATTTTATAAGAGGGATACTAGAGTTTCATTTTTCTTTCCAAGTATGACCTACTTGTGGTGGTGTAAAACATAATCCCAGTAATTCATAATGAAGTTTGGAGTTTTAACATTGACAAAATGACAATATTAAATGGGTATGAATACTTTTATTGGGGTTCTGTGATTAGAATTTGTGTGGATAAACTTAATTTATAAATTAAGATTAACAAATCAGCTGTGTTGTAAACCACTTTATTGATCCACTTACATTGTGTTGCAACAGGGTGATGACGGTCTTTCATCAACATTTAAAGTCAACATTAAAAAGTGACTCGAAATCAACTTTAGCTACAGCTTAACTGTTTTTAGAATAATTACAGAACAGGTGACAGTTAAAACTGAAGGCCTGGCTCTATTTACAGGCTTGGCTGTTTTTGTTGTGGTTGTTGTTGTAGCCAAAACAAACTTAAGAAGAGGTAAGGAGTTAAGTCAGGTTTGACACTTTACCTTGTTTTCCTCCTAATCTGCAATTTGAACAGAAGCGAGACTCTTGAGGATGGTGCCAAGCAAGATCTGGAGGGTGGAAATGAAAGTTAGTCGAATGAAAATGTAGTTTTGATATGAAAAAGACAAAAAAAAGGATGATTGGGTGTGAGCTATCAAGGATGAATTGATGAGTTGGATCTGAAAACACAAAAATGTTCATAAAAAAGTATTTGAGAGAAACAAGGCAGTCTGAAAGAAATCCGTGAAAATTTTAATGAATAAATAATGGAGACAGAAGCATGCTCTGCAACAGAGAGATAACAGACATGGAGGGTGAAGGTAGACAGGAGGGAGGTGGACATGAGCCAGCATGTTGCTCGGGGCAGAAACCGGGGAATCGGAGAGGAGAGGAGGAATTTTAATGACCCAGAAACTAGCCCAGCAGGTACTGAGGGGTGGAATGTCGCAGATACCTCTCTGGTCGTCCTCCTCCAGTTTTCCAGGCTCACATTGGAGAAACAGACCCCCTGCCCTCCTGACACCTCTCTAACCCTCTCAGCTTATCCCTCAGATAGTTTACAGTGAATGTAAATCATCTCACACGTCCCTTTTGCTTCTCAGAGGTATTTAAACTGTTACTTTTTATAGTTTTGCTTCCTTGTAAATGACTTTAATGTGGCATCAAGTTCTCAAAACTCTGTTTCCTCTAATCTATAAAAGACAGTCGATGATTCCTTAAAGTTTCTGTTTACAAAGGTCCGCATGTTTCCCTTCCCTTTCCCTTTGCATAAGGTGCTTCGCTCACAGTCACCCCCCACCCCACCCCCCGCCCAGTGGCGTGACTCTGCTGTTTTCCTTTCCCAGTCAGGACCTGCATTACGCCTTCCTCATTGTAATCACTAAATGACAGACTGTCCTGCTGTAATTTTCCTGGTAGAGCTGACTGCAGCACTGTTCTACACGTGTCCATTGAGTGTGTTTGTTTGTGTGGGTTAAGGGACGGGATGAGTGGGGAGACATGCTGTTTTGGTTTCATTCTTTGACACTGCTTTGGCATAAGATAAGCCACAGCAGGTTACACAAGCTCACTGAAGACTGAGGTTTAGGTCATTTAATTACCCTTTTCACCTACAAGTAATTATACTTTAACCATAATGGATGCCTAGGGTCTTGCTAAGATTCATGTTTTTGTTTTGGCTTCTTGATTAATTTTATTTATCTTCAAATTATGGAAATCAAGTCATCTTCTTCAATCAATTAAAGATACTCAGAGAAGAAATTTAAAGTCTGATTTTTTCTGAGAGTTTTAATCCTGCTACACCTTTTGGTAAGGTATTATTGAACTCTGTTTGTAATCATGTTCCCATGTCAACTGTCAGGCTCAAATACGATGGTTAACACAAATCATGTATTAACAACTTCCATGGTGGATGTTTTATGCATGTAATCATCTGGATGTGATGCACAAAGATGGCTTGCTGAAGTTCAGGACTCAGGGTATGACAGATGGGGAACCCTTGTCTGGTTAGATGAATTTCAGAGTGGCAGAGCAAGGGGGCTCTGTCAAATTAATTCAACAAATTACCAAGGTAGTTCTGAAAATGACAAGTGTCCATCTTTGTTTGAACAAAGTAGTAAAATGTGTACTCTAACTCACCATGTATGTTAGAACATCTAAAAAGGCTTTTTATGTTGGTATAAGTGTACGTGCACGTTGTTGGTAAACCACATAGTCAAATAACTTTCATCTTGGTCGATTAGAACAGAGATCAGAGAGTATGATACCCCTTTCCCACTGTATGAAGCTTTCAGTGGCAGTGGGAACAGCTCAGTGACCCGTTTAAAACCGTGTCAAACGACTCAGCAGGTCACCTGAGTTATAGTCGCCTTCAAACGGCTTCGATCGGCATACAGTGGGAACAGCAAAGCCGGGTCAGCCCGTTAATTTATGTGTTACTATTGAGCGCAACAAACGTCAGCACACCTGTCACGTCTGTCAGTCAGACCTGACCTAACAAACCAAACCAACACTTTACATCTGATAAACATGACGCAGTTCTGGTGAGAGAGATTCAGATAAAAGAGCCAAGCAAGAAAGCACACTTGATAATTCCTGGCTTCCTTACATGTTTCTCTCCATTGTTTACTTTCTGTATTTCTGTCACACTGGTGACATCATCAACACTAACCAGGTTTGATGATGTCACTAGACACTTAGCAACAGGTACACAGAGGTTACGCAGCTCGCCAGTGAGGGTCAGGCTCAGCTTTTTTTTTGCCAGTGTGAAGGGAGTCAAATGTCAATTGTAAGCGGCTCGATCCGTGTTTGGAAAACCTGGGCTAACCCACTAATTTCAGTGAGAAAGAGGTTTGAGAAAGAGCTTTGCAGCCTCCAGGGCTTGCTTCTGCGTGTTAACCTTCATCAGTGCTCACAGAGAGTCTGCAAAGCATAGGTTGAGATTAAATTATATCATTATTGGTTCATTGCTATAACATTATTTTAGTCACACTTTTTTCCTTTTTTCATCATACTGGAACTGTGATGCCCATGTTGCAGATTTTCTGACAAATCTTTTTTTCTCCAGTATAAAAAAGTCAAAGAGAGATGTGACAAGGCATTACAAAGGTTGACACTTTTCCAGCCTCTTTATCCAAACTGAGTCATCATCTGTGGATTCCCTTGCCTTTTTTGTTTCTCAACTACATTACAGAGAGTGAAGCAGAAAAAAAGAATATACTTTAGAGACATTTGTTTCCTGATCATCATGCTTGTCTAATGTTTCATAATTACTCTTTATCTAACTCTTTTTCATCCCTCTATTGTCTTATTAGGTGAATTTTCTTCACCATGCTTCTGCAGTGTTATTCTTTAGTGTTTTATGAATGGTCTTTTATCAGAGACTCGTCAAAATGGCCTGGAATAATTAGCATTTTCCAAATGGTATTTTATAACTAAGAACAACAGTTTTTACTATACTACAGCATAAACCCAATCTATAAGATTATCTACTCTATTCACATTTCTACTTGGCATTCTTACTGAGTATGCCCCTTATTTTGTAAGGTCAAGAGATTACTTTATACATTAAACTGCACAAGGGTGGTGTTGCTTATGTGAATTCTCGGTCATCGGTGTCCTGGCAAAAACAAAATAGACTAAATGGGGTCTTATTTGATCTAGAAGTCAAAACCACCATATTTGTTTTAATCTTATTGAAAGCAGTTTTCAACTACATCTTAATAAAAATAATAAAATAGAAATATAACAGATTTTCATTTATTTCCACAGTGGGGAATTTGAAACTGTGACAGTGACAAAAAAAAGTAGACAGAAGAAAGCTTACAGGTGCACATAGACCACAGATACATAACAAAAAACAACATTTGAAAGTTTACAGCACCAAATAAACACACATCTCAGAGAGGAAAAATACTATACATATAAAAATAAAATACATATTCAAGTCTATTAGGTATGTTTTCTGTAATAAAATGACCAGAATGTTTAATAATACTACTTATTAACAATTATTAATGCTTCTCATTCATGCAAGTTTAACTCTGGAAAGTCTAATCTTAACACCGTAGATCGCTGTGAATGTAAAATAACATCATGTCTCCACATGACACAGGCCCGAGTGTGAGTAAAGTACAATCCCAGAACATCTTCTTCTATTTTCTCTAGAACGCAGAAAATTTTTTAGATGTGTATTTTTTTCTTTCTAGGTTTAGATGAAACCCAAGTGCAAAAGCTTTCTGCTTGCTGAACCAACGGCTTTTCCTAATTTGAATTCTGCGGTTGGAGAAAAACTATTTCCATGTTTTTTAGCTTGTGGCTTAACTCCCCCCATATGTAGAGAGCACACGTGCATTCACATCTACAAAGATGTACCATACCCATGTGCAATTGCAGCTGTATTCCATATGGGCAGCAGATCTCTGCTGAATTCAACAAACATATTTGAAAGTTGCACAAAGACAGGAGCTACTCAGACACATGCCTGTATTGGATGAGTAATTTAGCAGTAGATAACAGTTACTTCTCATGACTTTAATGTTTGTCATTTAACTATTCTCACTAATAATCAAAGTCAGTTAAGTTTCAAAGCTTAATAAAGAGAAAATAAAGTAAGAAAGAAAGAAAAAAAGAAAGAAAGAAAAAAAATTTGAGTGTTATGTAATAATATGCTATTCACCTTTTCGTTTTTAAACAAAATTAATAAATTACAGTTTTTTCCTCCTTCACTGGCCGCTTTGGTAGATTAAAGTCTTTGGCCTTGGAGAATCAGAAGCAGCAATATTGATTCTGATTTATTTTATTTTTATCTTCAAAGTTGTTCAGAGATCACCCAAAACTTTTTATTCGTATGTGTTTAACCTGGTAGATGTACAACCTTATATATGCATTTTCTTCACCAGGGGAAAAGCAATAAAACAACAACAACAACAAAATAAATAAAATGTGAGATTAACAAAAAGAATCAAAAAGGAAGTTTAATATACAAATAAAATTTCATTGGTACTAAATTCCAAAAATGTGTTTTGTGCTAATAGTACAAAAAGCAGGAGGGACACTCACTTTCCTTTATAGTTAAAAAGCTACAAGGACTTAAAAAATGAAATCCAGAAAAAGTCAGATTGACCCAAAAGTACACAACCTTACCAAACCTCTTAAAAACAAACAAGTTTCAACATTTCAGCCAATATTTGTTCTAGTTTTGCTCTAAACAAAAGTATTGTTTTCAGAGTAAACTGAAACCTATTGTTCATTATATGTAGCTTTTGTTTCCAATTGGACACAATCAGTCGTTGATTTTGACTTACATGCCAAAAGACGTTGCTTTTGCAGCAAGCTGTAACCTAGCTTATCAATGATGTGAGAGATGTTTAACAGATCATGGAGTGAGTGTCATGATGTCATGGGGAGGAGGCTGACGAGGTGTGGACTATGGAGTAGATCTTAGGATCTCTTCAGCTATGCTGCCTGTCTGTTGTTGCCGTAAAACCACTGTTGAATTGCGTGTGTATAGAGCGGGGACAATGGAAAGAGGTCAAATTGCTCCAAACGGGGGAGGGTAACTCCACCGTGAAACATATAACTTTTTTTAAGGTGGTCCCTTGTTTTGTCTCCTCTGATTTGAGATGACATGTCCTACGGTGCAGAGAAAAGTCTTTAGAAGCTGATATTATTCTTCGCCTAAAGGGAAAACTGCTTTTGGCTTCTCTGTAGCATCTTGTTTTTGACTAATTTGGATACATACAGTTTCCTAAACGTTAAAGAGTGAGTCGATAAGCCCACTCTCTGAAAGAAATAACCGAACGAGGACAGTCAGTCTGGGGTTTTGGTGGGACTCTTTCTCAATGCTGTGGATCATAAATCCTCTAACGAATACAATTTCTGTTCATTTTGTTGACAGAAAAGTGAAAAACCTTTACTGAGGAGTTCATTCTCCACAGGTTTACTGTAAGAGCATTTAAGTGGTTTGTTGATATTTGTTTACGTTTACCTGGTAACCTAAACCAAAAGATATTTAAATAGTTTACAAGAAGAGAAGCTAAAAGAAATATTAGCATCAATCATCAGAACTGCAAATTAGCATTACAAATATGTTTTCTAACAACTAATTTTTAAAAAGCCACGTGTGTCATGGTGGGTTTCAGGGCTCTAACCCACATGCAGAACACCACTCGGAAGCAGGGAAAAAGTTCAACAGTTTATTAGAAAATAAACACAGATAATACAGGT